>VWZT01016183.1:758301-776293 GCA_013397055.1 Pachycephala philippinensis
CGGCAGGCCTCGGGCCGGCACGGGCGCTCAGGACGGGTCGCAGGATGGTTTGGGTTGAAAGGCAACCCTAAAGATCATAGATTCCCCCTGCTGTGGGCAGGGACACCTTCCAGTAAACCGGGTTGCTCAAACCCCATCCAACCGGGCCTAGAATAACCATGCTTGAGCAGGGAGGGTGGACGGATGACCCACCGTATTCCCTTCCAGTCTTATTCTGTGATTCCCTCTATCTTTCCAATTCACTGAGCGTTTTTTATCCGTTTGCATTTCATACCCTGCTTTATTTCCCCACTGCTTTATCTTCTTATTTTTCTTTCCCTGGTCTGTTAAAAAATAAAATAAGCAATCAAACCTATATTATCAATTCTTATTAGGCATAATTAGCTGTACTTGTAATATTGTTAGGATTGCATCATAGCAAACTAACATTACCAGAAATTTGTCTCTACATAGTTACTTTTATTTCGGTTTTGAATCCCTATTCAAGTATCCCTCAGAAAACATTGAGAAGTGTGTCGAATGTGGTGACCCAAATCCACTTGGAATCAACACCCCATTCCATAGAAACGGGCACCTAGGCCTGCCCTTTCAAAGAACGGAGTAGATCTTTTCAGCTTGCTTCTCAAAGACACAGAGCAGAGAAGAGGGAAGAGACCTGCTCCTGTCTCCCTTCCCCTCTTTTTATGCTCTAGCCCAATGGCCAGGATGCTCACCCAGAAAGGGAGAGCCCAGATCTCAGTCCCGAGAAAATGACCCTAAAGAATCTGCCAGGAGGCCTTAGACTGTGTTTGGGCATGTGGAGAAAGGACTGTCTCAGCTCTGGCAAGGGCTGAAATGAAAACTTAGAAACCCCACTTCCACATGTTGTAAGATCATGGGCATCCCATTAACAGCCAGTTATGCTGAAGTGGGCTGGCCACTTTCCCTGTGCTAAGTCTGGGTTACTGAGGAGAAAGCACAGCCACCTTTTCTGCCTTTGAATTGACAGCTGTGCTTTGAGAGCACATCAGTCCTTATGGTGAGCATTTGGACATGCAGAGGGTACCCCATACCGGTTGTCCAACGCCCTGAGGTGGTGGAAAACTCAGCCTCACTCAGCTTGGACTAAATGCTCATCCTTGTAGGAAAAGTGGATGAGTGGCAGGTGCTGTGAGGCTCTGACCCACAGTAGCTATCTGGCAGGCAGAACCAAAGGCTGAGTTGCTCATGACAGTTTTGTTGTCTGAATGTTTCGCCAGAGCCTGGGCTTCCAGGAGTACCCTCTGGTTTAAATAATCATCTTCTGTGGCTGAAATACTGTTCACACTCACGGCTCTTGTATGTTGCTGGTTGGAACCTACTTTGAGTGCCAGAAAACAAACATAGAAAGAGTATGAGCAGGAAGTGAGCACTCATTTTTTTAAAAGGTGCTCAAAAATACTCCTTTGCCTGAGGTGAGATTTTTGCCCAGGTTAACTGAGAGGAGCTAGCCAAGCACCCAGAACCACAGTAAACCCTGAGCCCCACCTGGGACAGAGTTACCAGAAGAGGGGGCAGAAGCCTAAATCTTAGGAGCAGCCCCATCACATCACTTGGTGGGGCTCAGACACAATGTGAACCAAGCATTACTCTGCCCAGGACACATGTAAAGCAAAACAGTTTCCCCCTCCCACCCAACTAAAAATATATTTATAAAGCCCACTTTCTCTGTGTACTTTTTTTATCAAGCTTCATCAGGAAGGAGAGGACTGTTTTTAGACATAGTATACAGACAGAAATACTCCAGCCAGAGTGGGTGAGAACTGGCAGTGTCATAGTGAGACTGAAATGTAGCTATGGCTCAGCCCTTGGAGACAGCCTGCCTTCTTCTCCCTCACCCCAGCAAATTTGCTTCTGAGCAGCTGTAACGTATTTCTTCATTTTGTCCCAAATCAGGGATTAGGTGAAGGAAGATGAAGCACGTGTGCAAATGACTCGTTAATTATCCAGGTGACCCACTGATGAGGAGACAGAGTTGCTAGTAAAAAGGTTCTGGGCCCAGGGGTAGAGGTAGTGGTGTTATGTGGCTTGTCTGTGATTGAGTGTGGAGTTGCAGTAAGGCACAGACTAAGAAAAAATTTTTGAAGGTAATGTGATGCACTTTTCATTTATAATGTACTGTGGAAGATTTGGGGTTGTTGTGGGCTTCGTGTTATTTTGTAAGTTAGCTGCCTCTATTGCACAGTACTGTGAGTAATTTAGAGAAAATATTGTCTGGTAATAGGGATAAGGAGGTATAGTTTGGTTTGCTTGGATTTTATTAGGGGCTGGGGTTTTTTAATTTTTACTTTTTTTCATCTTGTTCTCAAAGCTTTTTCTCATTTTTCCTAAATACTTAAACCTCTCTGTAAAAACCCTACATATTAATGTAGTGATGGGTGTTCTTATATATTGCAAGCAGCTGTGCTGGAAGTTAACTGTCCTATTTACTCATAGACTAGAAATGTTATTTAAATGAGTATTTTTGCTACTCCAGTTGTAAGAGTATTCTAGCTGGGCTGACTTTCCTTTGTCATGAGGAAGTAGATGGTAATTTCTATTCTTTAGTCTGCATTGTGCTGTCCAAATCAATTCATACTTTTCCTGGTACAGAAGACCTCCAGTAGTACTCTCATAGCAGCCAAAGAATACCACTTGGGGAATTAATTTAAAACTCTGTATGAAAATGTCCTGTAGTATTTGGGGCATAATAAGCTGTGGGCTGCAAGAATTTTTCCATTTTTAGATTTAAAATGGAGGAAAGTTGTGACTTGACAGTAGAAGATGTTATAATACAGATTCCTCTTGGAAGAAGAGACAGGTTTGGCCCCAAGTTAGCTTTCAGGTAACAGTTGTGGTGTTTAAAAAAATCTTACTGAACAAGATCCACTGTGCCTCAATCCCAAATACATTCCAAGTAGCAGGGTAAAGCCTCTTTTCTTTTGAGCCCTTCATACCTAACTTCAGTAACCCTTGACAGGTTTTGCAATGAGATCCTTCTCCTAAAAGGCAGGCTGTAAAAGAGCAGTAACAGTTAAAACTTCAGCTCTGCTCTTGATGAACTGTAGTGTGTGGTGAGCTCTTTCCTCAAGAAAAGAATGAGCTTTCTCCTTTACGTGGAAGAGCAGAAAGGGTAACTGACCTTGCTGTTGCCTCCTCTTGCTGTCCATTAGCTGTAGCCCAAGCACCCAAGTATTTTGAAGACCTCCAGCCCTCTGTGTGTCCTTGCCTGTCAGAATGTCTGGACGTGGAAAGAAACAAGCAGTGGCTGGCACGCCTGGAAATGCACCAAGAGGAAGCAAATCAGCCAGGGCAGGTCTGCAGTTCCCTGTGGGTCGTGTCTATAGATTCCTCCAAAGAGGGAAGTACGCTCATAGGATTGCTTCTGGCGCTGCCATCTACCTGGCTGCAGTCATGGAGTACATGGTAGCTGAGGTCCTGGAGCTGGCAGGGAATGCTGCACATGAGAACAAGAAAACAAGGATCCTGCCCAGGCACATTCAGCTGGCTGTGAGAAGTGATGAAGAGCTGAACAAGTTCTTTGCCTGTGTGACCATTCCTCAAGGCGGGGTTATGCCAAATATCCGTCCTCAGCTCCTTCCAAAGAAAACTAGAAGAAATGTTGCTCCGTCTCAGGAATACGGTGGTAGCCAGTGAAACTTGCTTTTCCTGGTCTGGTCTGTGCACTTACGGACAATGGGACTCAGTACCACTAATTTGTATGTGTTTGCTTCTTTGTCAAGTATTTTGCCTGCTATTTTTAAGGCATTTTTAAAGCACGTAACAAAGTTTCTAGAATGCAACACTGGTCTCCTTTTTTTCTTTTCTCATGGATGGAAAAACAGAGAAAATATTTAAAAAAAAAATAGCCTAGCATAGCACCTGAATAACTTTTCTGAAAAAAGTCCAGTACATGCTTACTTTTGAAAATGTTACAGGTAAGTGTTGTGAAGCAGGGAGAGGAGTGAAGGCACACACTGCTATTCCTGTGAATATTCCATCTAGCACAGATTCGTGGTGCAATTAGTTCAGTGTCTCAGAGGTTGTTTAACTCTGCTTTAGAAGTTAGTAACCCTGTGCTTTTTAAAGCCTTATTGCTCGTAAAACTGTAGTGAACATCTGCTTCTCTTTAGACTGTTCCATCATTACTCTAAGTCTCTATCATAGCAAAGCATGCAGGAGCCATGTCTTCTCTCTTAACACAGATGACAATTTCAGTGTTTGTCCATTGCACAAAGTTACCAAGAATGTGAGAAGGGGTCTACCCCCCTTCTCCCCTCCATAGTCCATTGGTTTTCCTCTATGGATCCATACATTTTTTTTAAATAGTCGTTTTTGCATCTTTTCGAAAAAGTAAAATGACTTTTCTGTATTCAGGGGCATTTAACTTACTTTGACTGCAGTTAACAAGCAACAGCTCCTCTCAAAGGAAACTTGCTCTCGTATTTGCTTCATAGCATGTTCTTCCTCAGAACCTGTTCATTGCCTTCTTCCTCTGTGTCTGTACCAGGACACTCTGTTCTGGGGCAACAGGAGGAGAAAAGGGTCAAGTAGAAATTGTTGTTGAGAGAAATAGTTCTGAAGTGGTGAGAAACTGTGAAATGTGAGAATGGAGATGAAAATGCTGTAAAAATAGAATGAGAGATAGATATAGACCATGAAGGAAGGAGCAGCATAAATGTCAGCAGGAAGTGAGTGTAAAATTTGTGTGAGGTAGCATTTCACAATAGAATAAAGCAAAGAATAATTCCCTGTGTGGCAGGAAGAACTGGGTGATACTCTTTTGTTTACACTATAAAGCTTGTCAAGCAAGAGGAATGTCAGGATACTTTCCAGCCATTCTGGCTCTGCATTTATACCTGCTGTCCTGTTACTTACACAAGAGCACTACTGATATTTTCTAGATGTATTCTTTCTTCCGCAACACTTGTTAAAAGTGAATGCAGCTCATTAAGCTTCAAACCAGCCCTGGCAGGGGCCACCAACAGATCAAATGTTCTGCTGCTGAAGAGGAAATAAACACAGTTATGGTACTTCACTGTTGCCTTACAACACATCAGCAGTGAAATTATAGATCCTCAGAAACCGGGGGATAGAACAATGAGAAAAGTTGGTTTGTTGTGGGTTTTTTGGTTTGTTTTTTNTTTTTTTTTCTTAGAGGTGTTGCCAGTCTGAGAGGGGAAAAATACAGAACTCAGTTTTGGCACCCAGTTTTGCAAAACACATGCTGAGGAGTACTTAAACGTTTACTGGAGTTGTACTAATTAAACTGATAAATAATGATGCATTCATGTAACCAGAAAATAAGTTTTTTTCAAGGATAAATTCTCTTATTTGATCATAAGGTAAACTCTCAACAAATATTACTAGTCTATTATGGTCATTAATGTCATTATTTGTTCTAAACATAGGCATTGGGAACAAGTTCAGACCAATATCCAGATCATCAACATTTGGCTTCCTTGGAAAGTTGGGGTTGTATCCAGGTTGATTAATAGGCACTCTGGATGATTTTGAACAGAAATGCACAGAGTATCACAGCAAAACTTTGCGGCTGAGTAACCGTACCTTTTTTTCACAAAGGGGGACGATAGAAAGGTATTATCTTAGTAGTGCAGATGTTTAGCTTCATACCCACAGGTAAGCCTTTGTTCAATAAAGTGCTTGGAAGTATGGAAATCATACCCCAGGTGATTCTAATGAAATTGTGATTAAAAACTTTCTTTCATGTAATACACTATAGGAGATCCTCTTCAAACTACAAATCTAATAGAAATAATTTTGCTTGTTCTGTTGATCACCAAAATGCTCATTTGGTTTGACAAAACAAGACATTAATTGCATGGTACTTTTGCACATGGCTAATTCTCTCATGTCTCATGCTATAGGTTTCAGTTTAGCTCAGTCACCTGTAGCTGAGGCTGACATGTGACTTAGTTGCAAATCAAAGCAAAAAAACCCCATTCAAAACACAGCTCCTCTGGCACCTCTCTTGTTACTGATGCTGCAAAACACATTTATCTTGATGTGATGTTACTTTCCTAACTCAGTTATGTCATGGCGCCAGTGTCTGTCAAGGAAAATAGATGTCTTCAATATCACCCGTTAGAAATGTGTGTACATGGTGCTCCACAATTCAGTGAAGTGGTGGGCAGATGGAAGCATGGAGGTGAAATGATGCCTGGAAAAAAATCTTCTTCTTTTACCTGTCTAGAGGACTGGATGCTGTTGATGGATGTCTCAGTTGTGCAGAGTGCTTGTAGTTCACTCTGCATTGAGATTTGTGTGTTTATAAGCTTGATATCTTCTGTCACCTTCACTTTCTCTGTGAGGAGAGGAAACATCCCAAGTTATGGCCTCGGACATTCTTGTCTTGGTGAGTACAAGGTCTGAACTCATTCACTACCCGAATCAGTGCACGGTGGAGAGGGGTAGGGCCCAGAGTGCTTCTGCTTTGAACATCCCAAATTTGATCCTGGCGTTGCCCTCTGCTGACCAGTCCCAATATTGCAATTCCTAAATACTCGTCCTCTTGGAAGGCAAGTGCTGCTCTCTTGAAAGTCAGAGTAGTGAATTTCGGTTGTAATCTGAGATTATACATAGTCTGTGGAATTATGCAGACTATACAGAGCTGTGGAAATGAAGGAAAAGATGTAGTATAAGACAACTGAGTCATATCAAAAGCTATTTTTGGTGTTTTTTTCACATAGCAGAGTCTCTGGCGAAGTCCCTGGAGAGGTTATGCTGCCCAGCAAGGTAGGTGGCTGTGGCACATCAGTTCACACCAGGGTCATGAGAGGAAATAAGACCTTGGTGCTATGCTGAATGAGGCTCCTGAGTTCTGCTTCTTTTCTGATGGATCACACGTGATTGCCTGTGGGTGCTCTGAGGTCGGTTCATGTGTGTTCTGCATTTTTGTGTTTTCTTTTGGAAGTTCTAGTACATGCTTAGGTATTTTTCTGGTTGATATTTAGATAACTGTACTCCAGAAGCCTGTATTTATGTGTACACATCTTTCAGTGCAGTAATCCAGCAGGTACTATCTGAACTGCTGTGTAGTAACCCCTGGGTGCAGAAGCTTTGCAGTAAAGATATGCAAAATACTTTTCTTTCAAGTTTGCCTTATGTTGTCATTCAGACTTCCTCTCTTGATCTCTCAGCAGGTTGAAGGCTAATAGAGAGATGGTGTTTGGTGTGCAAGGTTCTTTGCACCAGAGAAATGTCAAAATTTTAGGTGGGGAATCATAACCTGCTATAAGATCAGTCATATTTTTGGTTTTGCAACCTGGAAAAAGTAGATCCAGAAGTGACTGAAGGAGACTTAGTAGCTCCTTCTAGTTGTTCAGTGCAGAAATCTGAGTGATAGATATATAGATTAAGACAGTTTATGCAGCCCAGCCCGGTCAAAGATATGTTTCTACCCTGTTTAGTAAGGTAGAGGGATGGCAATTGCGATGTGTGAGTTGTCTGGAACAGGTAAGTAAGTCTTAAGAGTGATCTCCACATAAGCAACCAGTAGATACCCTGGAATCAGTGCTTGACTCTAAGATCCCAGCAACTAAGTAAACACAGGCATTGATGAATGCTGACAGGAATGGCGAGCTTAAAATGAAGCATTTTATCATTCCCCTCCTCACACTTCCCTTCTTGCAGATCAACCCTACTTCATTCAGAGTTCCAACTTTCCTCGATCTCTGCCTTTCTTCCTTGCCAGTGGTTCCCCTTTCTTCTCCTGTATTGCTCTGTACATGAAGCCTTACCTATATTCAGTAATGCAACACCTCCCCCTGTGACAGTCTCTACAGTTTCTTATTCCACATTGTATTTTTGTGTCCTCCTCACCACTATGATATTTGACTGTCTACAGTTTGCTGCAATTGATTATTCTTCACTATAGATAATCACTTCCTTTCATCCTCAGTGAGCTATACACATTTTTTCCATATGTGTCTTTGCCAAGATCATTCTGAATGCTGACTTTGTCCTGCAGTGCTGCCATCCCTCCCAGCTTGCCATCACCTGAAGATTTAGTAAGTGAGCTCTTCCCTGTGGGAGCTGAGAAGGGAGTGAGGCTGTCCAAGGCACAAGATCACGAAGGGACCAGAGAGAGAAGTAAAACACCAAGAAGGTTTTCCTCTTGTGCTTCGTGCGCTGTCTCTGGTGAGCAGCATGTCGTGAGGCCGGGCAGCACTCGCTCCCCCACAGACGAGTGCATTTCCAGGTCCCTTGCTGTGCACTCTGCCGAGCAGTGCCTCGCTAAGCCCAGCTCCAGCAGGCCAGGCTTTTAAGGTCCTACACCAGCCTGAAGTGATTTTCAAGTCAAGTTAGGTGGCATGAAGGTGAGCAGTCCTGAACATTCCTGCCTTTCCAAAAGTCCACCGAGCTGTTCCTAACCACATGCTCTAAGCTGTGGCAACTGGTTTCAGGAGTTGATTAAGTGCTACAAAAAAATTCCCCTTTGCAGCTGAAACATGTTGCCTCTCAGTGTAATTGAATGTACCTCGTAGCTGCTTTTCATTACAAGAGGATGGATAAGTACCCAATTTACTCTTCTAAACACACTCATTACTTTGTATACCTTGTCATGGAACTTGATTTGTCTCTTCTCTGTCTGACTGTGAGAACTGAGCTTTCACCTCTTTTTCTTGCAGAAATACTTCTGTGCTTCTAATTGTTGTTGTCACCTGTGTCTGTGCTCCTGAATTTCTGCTGTGGGTTTTGCAGTGGGATGTTCAGAAAGTTTCAAGCCAGAGATTACCTTTGCATTTCTGTATTATTAATTTCTCCTATTTCACAGGTGACATTTGCATTGCTCCAGGGAGCAAAGATTTCCACTGAGCAATGAACAAGAGCTCTTCTGTGCTTTTTATGGAGGAGCCACAGTTACTACAGATATATGACTGAGGAACCTAAGATAGGTTCTCACCTGCAAATTACCACCTATTTATCGATCTTATTTAAGTGTCAAGGCCCAAATAGATGTTATTCTTGAAACCTGTTGTGGGTGAAGGGAGCTGTTGCTGACTGTGAGAGCACAGCATGAGTTGCTTGTGGTGCAGCACTGCTGGAGTTTAACCCCAGCCAGCTTGTTTACTTTCCCCTGCAGGCTGGGGAGAGAATTGAAAGGGTAAAAGTGAGCAAAGCTGTGGGCTGAGATAAAGACAGTTTAATAGGTAAAAGCAAAGTAGAACAAGGAATTCATTCTCTGCTTTACTTCAGCAGGCAGGTGTTCAGCCATCTCCAGGAAATCCGGGCTCCATCATGCCTAACTGTGACTTGGGATGACAAACACCATCACTCCAAAAGGGGTGTGTGTGTGTGTCCTTTTCTCCTCCCCAGTTTTCATTGCAGAGCATGACAGCATATAGTGTGGGATATCCCTTTGGCAGCTGGGTCAGCTGTCCCAGCTTTGTCACCTCCCAACTCTTTGTGCACCCCCAGCCACCTCACTGGTGGGGTGGGAAACAGATATTGAGATTGTGCAAGTCCTGCTCAGCAATAGCTAAAATATCCCTGTGTTACCGACACTGTTTTGGTCACGGATCCAAAACACAACACCATAAAAGCTGCTATGAAGACAATTAACTCTATCCCAACCAATACCAGTGCAAATACTTATGCAGAACTGAGCAAAACTTCATACTTTTCAGCTTTGGCCTCTGAGATGAAACAAGCCAGAAGTGCCATCGCAGTGCTTTTGTATCATTATCTCTTATTTATTTGCATTACCAGCGTGCTTCCCCACCATTTTTATTTGGCTTAGTTGTTCCTTCCACAGGGACATCCTAACTGGTTCCAGATCCCTGAGAAGCCAGAGGTGCCAGCATCCCTTTCCAAGGGCGAATAATTTCCTACAGGATTTGACAACAGCAACAGAGTGCTGTGAGGGCAAAAATAGGCCTCAATTCTCTGAGCAGCCTGCCTGGGAACCCCACCAGCACCCTCTGCCCAGGAGCTATAATTCAGGCAGGTCCTGACCCTGTTAGAGGCTGAAATAAATAGCATGAAATTGTACTCATGTCCCAGAATAACTGAGGCTGGTAGGGACCTCAGGAGGTCTCTAGTCTGGTCCCAAGTAGGAATTCAGACCAGGTGTTTTCTACTCTGGTCTTGAAAATCTCCAAGGACTGTCCTCTGTGGACAACTGGTTGCACTGCCTGGATATTTCAACCTCTCCTGCTTCAACTTATGCTTGTTGCTACTTGTCCTCCCACCCCACACTGTGAGGAGCCCAGTTGTCTCCTTGATGACCCTCATATGCCCTGGAGGGTTTATTAGATTCCCCTGGAGGCATCCCTCCTTCAGGCTGAACCAGCCCAGTTGCCTTTGCATCTCCTCAGGGGCAGGTGCTGCAGTTCTCACCACCTTGGAGGCCCTCCCTACAGTTTTTCCATGGCCTTCCTGTATTGTGAGGCTCCAAACTGAACACTCTACCCTAGATGCAGTCAACAATTGCCAAACAACTCATCACTTCTCTCTACCTGCCAGCCAAACTTCTGTTAGCACAGGCCAGATTGGGAACTTACCCAGATCAAACCCCACAAAACAACAAAACACAGGAATCTCAGGGTTTGTTTTTTAAGACAAAGGTGTCTCCAAATCTGGTTCACATGTGGCTGTGGCAGTGTAACTGAGACTGTACTATGCCATAGTAGCCAAAGAGAAGGAGGGATAACAAAGGGCTTGAGGAAAACGATACTGTATTCAGGAATTGCAGCATCATTTGTATCCCCAGACTCTCAATTTTACTATGCTCTTTTCTTCCTGAGGAAGTAACTGTTTAGTACTTGAAGTTTTGTGCCTGTAAATGTCTTCACATACCAAAACACTCCATACAGTGCAAGCACAATCAGCTGCACTACATTTTTAAATGCATGATTTCAGGAGAAAAGGGCAGATGTTCAGAATATTTCTCAAAAGTGCCTCATTTGTGCTTTATGATAGCCAGTAAGGCAAGGCTGAAAAAAATACATCATCTTATCAAATAACGTCTGTGTGTAGCAGCAGTGCTTGTTCCTCTTCTTTCAAAGTGCTTTGGATTCATCAATTGTCACACTCAAGCACTTAGTTACTCAAAATAAATCATTAAAATGTCCGTGATGATTTTAATATAGTGTTGTTCAGGATGCCTATTCTGAAATAATGGGGAAATATATTACCTAGTCAAAAAGACAAGCTTATCATTTATGACCCTATTAAAGAAGATGTTATAAAATTCACTGTTGGATTTGAAAATTGTTGATATTGAGATCATTGATTTCCTTTGATTACAGCTGGCACCAGGCAATGCTACACTATAGCCCAAGGAAGCCTAGGATGGGCTTCAATAAAAAAGGACAACAAAAAGAATTACTGATTGCAAATTTATTACATGGAACAGCAAATTCTAGACAACTGAGTCACATAATAGACAACCAGTGCAATGAGAAGTCTCTTTCCTCTATGTAAACCAAGTCATTGAGCTGGTAAATGAATCCATGAACTTCATATTCCACGGTATTCTGAAACAAATTAACAGAGTATCGTATTTTATGTTGAGATGTTGATCAGAATATGACTTAGTAGTCAGTTCTGTACATCTGGTTCTTCTCAAAGTTAGAAATTAAATAGCTTCAGATTCTAATACCAGAAGATTAAGGTGTTTGAAAGTTTAGATAAGCACCCAAATCTGTTATTTTACTCAAACATGAATCCTTCCTCCTCACACAGTTCTCTTTCTGCCATGTTGTAACCCTGCTGACCTTCTTTTAGAGTTTGGAAGCATGACAAAGAAAACTATCCCTTTGTCAAGGGTGTGCACTCTAAGTCTGTGAGCATGAAAAAACCCGATATTTTTGTCAAAACAACTCTCTGTGGCCATATGAAACGTGTGTATCTAGATTGGTACTAGGTTTGTAATGCTTCTCAGTACCTTCTTTTGTCATGAGGATCATCATTAGTGAAAAGGCAGAAGAAATTCTTGACACTTTTGGTTGCCTACTTACCACTGCCTTCAACAGTTCTTCCATTTCGAGGCTGAAAAATATAATAATTAGATGATTGTAAAGAAGTAATGGATTACAGACCTGTAAGCACACCAAAAATACATCCCCATCATGCAGACTATCATCATACAGAGTACTGTATAAGACTGTAGTAAGATTTTCTTTAAAGCAACAGGTCAAACGCTGAGGGGATCCATGCAGGGCGGGTTATGCCTTTGAATATGAGAAATTTTCATTCAGCCTCTGCCCAAAAAACTAAACGTCCTGGCTTTAATTATTCTCATTCAGAGTTTGGGTCTCAATTCATTGGGGTAAGTATAGGCACATGCCTAAGAAAGAGCATATAAATACCAGCACTGAAAGAACCTGGATGGACACACTTGAAATAACAGGTAACTTGAAATTAAACATAAATGACAGCTGAATTGGGACTCTGGTTACCTGACATGACCTACTTTACAATATTTTAAATTTTTTTAAATGTGTTCAAGATATTCCTAAAAATTATTTTGGTGTTAATCAGGGCGTGTCTAAACCAGCACATTGGGCATTAGGCCATGTCATAGCTCAGCAAGCCCATGGGTGAAAAACATGACAGAAATTATGATAATTTTGCTTTGGCTTTTCACCGTTACACAGTGTGACTTCTCTTCCTGCCAGACCTTTCAAACCAGTGGACACTCAGCTCAGGCACATGTTTGATCTAATTTATTTAGCATCAGTGCACCTTGCCAGTCTCAGAGATACAAGCCACATGGATGATTTGGCTCAAGATAAAACATTTGCAGGCATATCTTCAAACAAAAAGAAGTGTTTAATCCATTAGTACCCCAGATCTCATTATCTTGTCATCTTTTAGTCAAACCAGAGCTTTTTGAGCAAATGGCTCCCTCAGCTTTCAAGCAAGGGATATTTGGCCTCTATTCAGAACAACTGCAGCAATAATTTGTGAAACAGCTGCTCATCTGTGAACATATAACAGTGTCTGTGATTCAGAATCTTTAAAATGAAGAGATTCAGATACCCTGAAAAGGAAGAAAGGCCGCCCCAGGGTTCCATGACTGTCCTGTAAAATCAAACACAAACAATAACAAAATACTTTAAACCCAGTTCCATAGATCTGTTGCCAAATTTTACCCTTCTATCAGAATATGAGTAATTTGGGGCCTTTTTCAGCAGCATGCAAACAAGATGTTGATAGTCACCAATGCCCATTCATCTGGAATGCTGATTAAAAATTAATGCCTAAAGGACATTGTGTCTAGTGTAAATATAATAAATTACCATAATTAAAGATTCACAGCGTTTAGAAGAGATATAAAAGAAAGCTCTATGCATCGGGTATAAGCAGGGTCAGCACAGATCACTTCCCAACCACTGAAAAAAACCAAGCTGACTTTAAAAAAGCAGCAAAAGAAAGAAGGAAAGGGACATACTTCCCTATCCACTGCTACTGCCACTGCTTGTCTTCACATTTACATACCTTCTTTGTAACCTTTGCAGAAGCAATCTGTGATTCCTGCAAGTGGACACTGTAAGTTAATCAAGATGCCAGTATATTTTGGGTTGTTACAGTGACCCTCTATTACTGATGAGGTTGGTACGCTCCGTGTGAGAAGAGAGAGATAACTTTACACTTATCACACACTGATGTAAGAACAGCAGCAAACTGATCTTTTTAAAGATTGATGTGAAGCCTTGCCTGGAATGTTACTCTGTTCATTGCCATCATTCAACAGGCTTCCCTCGCTGTACAGCAAAGTGCAGCCCTGCTCTGGGGGGTGAAGCACAGCTCAGCCTGGAGCTCTACTCCTCAGGCTTGAATTGTTCTGATAGCTCTTACCTTGTTAAAATGTGGCTGCTCTTCACCTTTCAGACTGCCCTTGGTTTTAACCCAGGAAGGATTGCTGGGTTTAAGCCTTCCCCTGCGCTCTTTATTCTTCAGAAAATTGCTCATTTTTCTACTCGGCCTTACTTCAAGGAATAGAAATGTTCCCCATGACTTTATGTGAGCAGACTAAGTTCAACATGTAACTCAGCCCTGAACCTGCAGCCTGGTTTGGGAGCCCTCCTGCCCATGACACAGCTGCTAGGCTGTGCTCCCAGCCAGCCAGGAATGGGATGGCTGTGTGCCACAGCCACAGTTGGATCAGTGAGTGGGTTTAGTTACCTGGAGTGGGCTTGAAAAACAAACATATGTCATGGGCAAGAATGTTAAGATGGGGTGAGAATGCAGGAAAGCATGTGGATGGGAAACTGCAGAGAAGGAATTTTAAGACAAAACACACAAGGAAGAAATAGAGAATCATGGTTCAGGATATGAGAAGAGGATTTATTTGGTTCAAGCTGCAAGACAACAATTTATAGAGCAACTGACGTCAGTTTACAGGGCTATGAAATAATAGGGAAGAAAAAAATGCTCACTCAATCAAGGTGCTTTAAAGTATGCAAAGGAGGAGACTACTGCAGAGAGACAATATGAATGCTACCCGTGTTCTGATACAATTATTACGTACTAAGCAAAGATATTGACTCACAACTTAGCCTGAAGTTTCAACTATCCTAACTAATTTATAACAGGTGAGAGATTACTCTGTGGAAGAAATATGGTAAAACCTGAGCTTCTGAACAACTCTAGGATGGAAATTTCAAATACACGGTGAAGTGATTGTGATGTAGCTGGGTTTAGATAGTTCTTTTTGCTTTCTTTGAAAGTACCATCTACAAGGTTTACCCAAAGCTTAGACAGTGATGTTAAATAGTCTTAGTTCTCACAAAATATTTTAAATTCCCCAGGCGGGGTTCAAGTCCCATTCAAGCCCAAATTGCCATGGACTTAAGCTTTCACAATGCTGAGGCCTCATTCCTTCTCTTGAAACCCCATCTACCTTCTCTATAGAATCTATAACTCTGGCTGAATAATTTTGTTTTTATTCACATAAATATAGAATAATGTAGAAAGTTAAGTTCAGCTGACATTAGTAGGATTTCATAACTGTTTCATTGGGTTCACTACATAGAGACTCATGTTTGTAGTGTCTTGAGAAGATTCCTTGTGGGCTAAGAAAATACAACTTCATGTAATATGAGATTTGATCAGCTGGGTAAAACTTCACATAGTTCTTTTTCCGTATTTCACATATTTACTTTATCTGCTGCTTTACTCAGACCACACCTAGAAATCATATTGCAGATATGTAGCTCATATTTTTTGAAACAATATTTTATGAGATTCAGCTTCCAATCTTGAGGACACATAATTTTTTGTGAAGTTAGTAACTAAAATAGTAACCAGAAATAGGACTCTGTTCAAAGTTACCAGATGATTCTGGATGTTCCCTCATTAGCTAAGCTGTGGAAGCATGAGTCAATAGTGTACTCAAAAACATTTATTAGACATTTAAGACTGAAATGCTAGAATTTTTTATACAATCAGGTTCAGCATTGTAGAGTTTTATGACTGCTTCAGGAAAGCATGCTTGGATAAGACACTGGCAAGAAGAGATATTAAAATGCATTTCAGAATACTTTCTATTATTGTCTTGCAGGATCTACTCCTGTTTTGAAATGACAGAGGACTCAGCCTCCACAAGTAAACTGGCCTTTTTATCTTATACCCAGGGGCTAAGTGAATTTTATGGAAAAGGTTCTTAATGAAGTGGTGATAATAAAAAAGTGATATAAAGCAGAACTGACATTGAGGGGGGTTCTTACATGACTGCACCAACAAAAAAGAACTATACTCAATAATTCCTCAACTTAATCTCTTTAATCTGAGTCAGAAACACAAAAAACCCCAAGATCAAATAGAGTATTAAAATCAGTAAAGCAACTCATACACCTCCATGTTCAGCATGATATAAGGTATGCTATTGATTCAGTGTTATGTATCTTTTTAGTATATTTAACCCTGTGTTATTCAAAACCGAGAGTCAGGTTAAAATGATGATTCAGGCTGTAAGTGCATGTTTTGGTTCTTGAGCTCTAAATTGGTGAACAACAGCAATTTCATATAAATAATTTAAAATAATGAAGAATTACATGCAAACTACTACCAAGAAGAAAATATTTTATATACTCTCCTACATCTCTTAAACCATCACGCTGTTAGATTATACATTATTGTTTGGAGACAAATGTCAAAAAGGGTATCGTGGAGTGGTTGCTTTTTAAGTTTAAGAAGGGGGTGCTTTGAAACAAAAGAAATTGCACCTTACCTCATTTTTATGCATGCTGTTGAATATAGAATAACAGAGGTCCAAGACAGTGCTGGAGATCTGAAAAAACAAACAATACCTAAATACATTTACTGGGAGAATGTGGTGTACATGGTTTGATAGAAAACAGGCTGGATTCTGATCCCAAATCAATTTCAACTGAGCACAGTTCACTAAGAACACTCAGAGCAGGGAAAAACTTACTGATACTGTTATGAGCTGAAAAATTAGTCTGAGGAGAATACACACAATACTACAGTTGTCAATACAGTCTGGTGCTATAAAGAGATCTAAATCAACCTCTTCTATTTAAAATACATTTTCCTATGCTAAGTGTTCTAGGTATGGCTTTGGTTTGTGGCGTGTTTAATCTGTGCTCGTTTTCACCTACAAGCATTTCAGTCAATCAATACTATAATCTTTAATCATGAATGCTGAAATACACTGTCCCATACTCATTGCCACAGGACAGGGATTTGCTTATGCATGCAATCACACTAGATGAGAACGACAGCTTCAAAGGAAGTGAGGTGTAAGACACCTGAAAAACAGGCTCTGGGAACTGTTTTCTACAAGTTTTGGTTCACAAAACTGTAAGATTTCAGAAGGAAAAAAATCAGCACAAAATGTTCAAAATTTCCAAATACTCCCTGATCCTGCAAATATTTTTCTCCCCACTTTGAAAGTGGCCGTTGGGCTCGATATTAAATGCAGTGCAGCTGATCTTTCACATACTGATTTTTTCTTTTAAAGTGTTTGTAGGCTCTGGGCCAGCAGAAATGATCTGTGAAAACTTCCCCTTGCTCCCCTCTCCTCTGAGCACCCCAGAAAAAACCCATGCACCCACCAAGCACCGAGCCAGGACCACAAAGGACCTTTAATTCTGCAGAACTGTCTGGCACTTCTTGCTTCAGTGTTAGCTACTATTAGGATGGCAAGAGAGGGGGGGAAAAAAGTGCTTTTCTTTAGGTCTGCATTAGCTTCACAAGGAGGAGAGCACATACACCAACAAACTCGCTCTGCTCTCCAGAGCTGCTGGCTCTCTGGTGGAGGCTCTGCCACCTGCAGACATCGATGCCCCGGGTTATACAGGGCAATTAGTATGTCTGGAAGAGAAAGTCTCAGCAGATCAAACACATTACCAGAGTCAAGTTACCTGCGGTTGATCGGACATTTCCATCCACTGACTGAAACACAGTGCCAGTTGCTTTAAAAAGTAAAGAACAGACATTAACAGTGTGCCTATCATACCTTCGGACCTGTGTTTTCACTCGGGAGGTCGGGACTGGCTCGTTATTAGCCTGCCCGGCTTTTGCTGACCCAGCTATCCTATTCCGCACCCCTGCCCATACCTGTTCCACCTGCCGCTGCGGGCGGCACAGGGCGCCAGTCTCTCTCTCCCTCCTTTCTTTACCAGCCCCCCCAGGGTATTTAATAAGGCATTGCCCGTCCCTTGCCGATTTCCTACCTCTTTTCCCTGCCACAGACGAGTCTCGTTTTCCACCTTCCCCGTCTGTGCCCTACCTCTCTCCACCGCGCATCGCTGTCAGACGGCAGTGACAGACGTACCTGGTTCTGGGGCAGCTCCACACCGTCCCGGTAGCGGGAAAAAGGCTGCGGGAACCCTGCGGGACGGGACACGGGTGTGTTGGGATGCCGCGGAGCACAGCCCCGACGGCGCTCCTATAGAGGAGCCGACCCTTTCCACGGGTTCTCCCGCGTTCCCCCCGACGCCGGTGCCGGGACGTACCTGAGCCCCGCGGGAGGGCGCAGAGGCAGCAGGCGGCCAGGAGC
>VWZT01016183.1:776493-792036 GCA_013397055.1 Pachycephala philippinensis
AACCCCCACCCCAGCATTAGGCATCCCGTTCTCCACCCCCTAGAACCCTCCGTCAAAGCTGCTCTTCTAGAAGAAGTGACCGAGAGGAAAGAGAGAGATGAAAAGGAGATGCTGTGCATGGTGATGGAGCAGCAGAAAATTCAGTTTTGTGGTAGGGCTTGCTGAGTGTTTGGAAATTATTTCTCCTCATGGCAGCTTGGGAAATAAAGTTTGCCTTCTAATTAGAAAG
This sequence comes from Pachycephala philippinensis, assembly GCA_013397055.1. NCBI lineage: Eukaryota > Metazoa > Chordata > Aves > Passeriformes > Pachycephala > Pachycephala philippinensis. The sequence goes on from VWZT01016183.1 coordinate 776,723, forward strand.
GATGTGAACTTTCATATTGAACAAGTCCTGGCCCATTTTATTACATTTACCTTCACATGAAATAAGGAAAGCCATCCACCTCTTAATTTCATAGTGCGTATGGCTGTAGAAGAGATACAGATCTGCTCTCAACAGAAAGTGATTCTCCTTTCTTCCTGATTTAATCGTTGGGTTTGACTATGGAAAACTCTTCCTGGTTTTCTCTGTGTAAGTTCTAAGGGCAATGCTTTCTAATCAGATCACAGACTGAGAAAGGCAGAGTCCTCCCGAACTCTTTTTTTTATAGACTTTGGGCCTGCTGAAGCAAATATATATTCAGTTGTCCAACTTCTAACATAGCAGGGCTGGAACTACCTGATCTCTAAGATCCCTTCCAGCCCTAACTATTCTATGATTCTGTGTGCTAGACGTGCTTGGGAGGCAATGGCTCCAGTGTGGGATATGAGCCATAAAGAGCTGCAGAAGGCATTATTGTCACAGCATCCCACCTCATCTCATAATGTCCCTCAATGGCTGTGCTGCACACTAAAAGGATGACGGCAGGACTGTTCCTGGTGGGAGCATCTCAGAACAGTCAGGGAGGAGACCCACCTGCTTTCTCACAAAGAAAAAGGGAGCCAGACTTCATCAACTTTGTCAGGTACACAGCTGTGTGTCCTGAACACGTAAAGAGGTGCTGGAGCAGCTGAGTGACCCCGACACCATTAGTTCACCCTTTGTTTCTTCCCTTGGGAGAGACAGCTGTCTTTGCCTCATCACAGCCTTTTGGGGGCAATAATCTGAGTAGGGGGATGTCAGGAGAGGTCAGACATTGCTGGAGCAGACACTCAGCTGTCAGATTCTCACTGTCTTAACTGGAAATGGGAGTTTCAAGACAGGGTAGAATTCAAAGAGATTAGTCCCTCTGACTGTATAATTTTTATCCTCTGTGGGAGCTAAAGCAGATTGCAGCAAGTTTTGTGATGATGGTTTCTCACAGCAAATCCTCCCAGGCTTTCATTAACAAGAAGATGCAGGGTTCCAGGAAGCCCATAGCTCCTATTTGCAGTGGCCGTGCTTTCTACCTAAGCCCATGAAATCCTGGAGGGAAAGCACTCTCTGTGTTTGTTAAATTTGCTTATAAAAGGAGGATGATGTTTTATTTTTGATGGCTGCAAGAAGCAGGTTTGTGTTTGGTATAATTTATTTAAGGCAATGTAGTCACAGAAATGTGAAAGCAGAGCCCCACTAAGTGTAAACAGGGCTCATCAGAGGTAGACAGTAAAATGAGAGAAGGTAAAGATACTCTGAAGGATTGGACATTTTTATATTAACTGTTTTCTTTCTGTCTTTCAACACTTTAACCAAACTTAAAATTATTGTTCACCAACAGTGTTTCTCTTGCCATGCTTGTCACAGATCTTGCATCCAAATCACTCCCATGCTGCAGAATCCCAGGATCTTAGAGAGCCATTATAGATTCACTATTTGTTATTATTTTTTAAATATTAACATATGAGATACCATTCCTTTAAATCCTAATAATTTGCTATCTTTTTACAAGAGAATACTTGTAAATTATTACCAGATTGCTAGTGGTAGTTCACTATAATGGGATGTGGTTCTCTGGCTTTCCCTATCTCAGCAGAAAAGCACAGTCTTCTGCTTTCTTCCTAAGGTGACCCATTACCTGCCTAAATTCCCACTTCTTTCTCACACAGCCTGCTATATAGTAGCCTCTTTCAACACATCTGAGTTTAGGAGTGGGATTTTTTTGTAACAGCATAGGAAGAGTGGCATGTGATCATGCTGGGTGGGTAAAATCTACCTTACATAAAATACTGGATGCTACCTGAACCTTTCCTTCCTCCTTCTCATGCACAATAAACCATCTGCTGCTTTAATTCACCCTTTACCAGGGAGTACTCTAAGTGTGCTCTGTGTCTTCTTTCAGGAAATTTTGCCTACAGTGAAGCCTGTGGAGCTATTCATTTGCATCAAGTGAGGCTTAATACTTAAAGATGAGATAAAAATTAACTCATTCAAACTCCACTAAAAAATCACAACTTATCTCCTAGCTGAAAATAGTATTTTATCACAGCTGTGCAGTATGAGAGAAGAATGAGAAAAGTGCTGAAAACTAAAATTTCAAATATATGAGGGTGTTATATTATGAACACATTCAGCTTCCTTAAATCAGAACTTTCTTTGCTGCTGGATGTTTCATTTCAAAGGCGTTAGCTAAGGTGCAGCTCTGCCAATGGATATATCAACACCAAGCCACATTAATGAGCCACACTTTTACTGCATAAATAAAATTCCTGCTTTAAGGTCCTGGGCTCTCTGCACGAAAAGAGAAAATTAGGGTGACTTTCAGTGCCCACAGTGATTCACAAGTGAGTTAAAAATGAAGCTTTAGTGGGGGGTCAATGAGAAAAAAGAGGATTCTTTATTGTGAGTAAGGAGGCTTGGCATATATTTAGCAACAGCAATATTATGACACCCATAATTTTAGAATAAATTGTGCTGTGATTGATAAATGATTAAGAAGAAAATTTGGCGTCAATGGGCAAAAAAGGTGAAAGGCTGGTATTTCTGCAATGAAATCAGTAGTTATTGCAGACAGCAAGGACAGAGTCTGCAAAATGTCACCAGCAAGCAGTTCCCGAGTGCATCCCAACTGGCTGCTTCTGCTTGCTCATGCCTCTCCCCCTCCGCAGCTCAGCAGTACTTTGTACAAAGCCTTATCCTGCTCTGAGGGCTTTCAATACCTCACCCACAACCTGTTTGGAAAGATGAGGAAAGCTGCAGAAAATGGAGGGTATTTATTAGGCAAACCTGCCACAGAGCCTGCAGACATCTCCCACCACTCATCTTCTATTACATATGACGGTGCCTACTTACGTTGAATACAAGGCTGTGTTTGATGTGGTTTTAGTTAACATTTGTTTACCTTTCAGCACAAGCAAGTGGGAGCTTGTGTCATTTTTGTTTTTACATGGGCAAGGCTCCACTTGTCACTCAGAGCTGTGTGCACAAACTTTGCTTTACCAGCACATATCACACTTCTGTAAAACTGAGATCTGCTCTAGCTGCTGATTTGGTTGTCAGAATGTCAAGTAAGCACAGAATAGTCAATCTTAAGCTTTTGTTTGTGGTTGGGTTGCTATACTTTACAGCTATAAAGCCATGGTCTTAAAGTTGAGTAGGCCAGCAAGTAAATATTTCAAGGGGATCAGTTAAAAGCATGTCCCACAGGGCAGGAGTCCAAAACAAGAATTAACCAAGAACATCAAAATGCAGGACAGATGCTAATGGTGAAGTTAGGAAACTAGACCAGGAATCTGAATATGTGCAGTCTTTTGGATAGTTTCTTGGCTAATTTTTGGAGAAATGTGCTTTTACGTCTGCTACATTCAGCCAGAGAAGTGTAAATTCTGAAATTGAGCAATTTGTGCCTACCATGTTGTCCTGTATGTATGGAAACAGTGCTGTAGCAATGGGCTGTATTTGGCTACAGTGGAATAAAGGATCAGTATAATTTCTAGATCTTGAGACATTTGAAAAGATCTTTAACCTGGTGCTCTGACTTGGCTTAATTTTATTCGGTGTTGCCCCAGCTGGACAGGGAAGCAGTATGCTCTTCTGCATAGGCAACTGGTGGGATAACTCAATCAATATCTGCAACTGAGCTTTCATCAAGGATTTGTCCAGAATGATTCATTCCTGGCATCTTAGCCCTGCCATAAATTTCCAGGTGGTCTCTGAGTCAAATGCTGGAGTGGCTGACACATACTTCACACCACCAGCTGAACAAATTTAATTTTAATAGCTGAATTATAATGCTGACACTCATTCATCCATGCCTCCTAAATCTGAATGATTTCATTTGTAGCTTTAATTTTCTTTGAGTATAGCTATATGTAAATCATAATTTTGTGTTTATAGAGGAATCATCACAGTCTGTGGACACCTTACACTGATTACTAGAGTAAAGGATTTAGGTTAACATGCATACCATACATCTCAGATTTCTGGCAAATACCCAAATCCTACATCTCCATTACTATATGAGAAGAGAGTAGCTGAAAATAAGTGTTTGTCTCACCAAGAACTGACTACAGGAAGAGCCAATCCCAGACCATTTTTACTACCCGACCATGTTTCCTCAAAGATCACTCACTCTAAATCCACCAGCCAGAGAGAAGAAATCACCAGACTACGTTAATCTATTTCAGTATCATATGATCCATCAACCCTGTACTAGTGATATGACCCATCATCTGCCTGACTTTAACATGATACACAAAAACCAACCCATCTGTGAAGCTGAGTACTTAAATAATTGGAGCTCAAGCCTCTGGACACTCCAACTTATGTGTCACTTATTGTGTGAGGAGTAAAGAGTTTAACCCAAAGCTCTGCTCCCTTAGCCATACTTACGAGCACTTAATCCTGTCAGACGTCTGAGTTGAGTGCCATTCAAAATGAGTAAGTACTCAAACACTGTCACTTACAATTATTGCTGAAGAAAAATTGTTAAGTAATTTGACTTGCTTAATATAAAAGCAATTAATTTTTCTCATTCTGTTTCAAGTCAACTGTATCTTTACAGAGTATTGCTGGTATTGAAAATGAAGTGATTGCTTCTTTGACACATTAAATGTAATTTGTATGAACTGTTGTATTCCTTCTGACTCCTGACTTAAGCTATAAAACTTAAGCTAATTTTTATGCTGTCCTTTGGCCAAAGCAGTTATGCCTTGACACTCATTGGCCTGAGTACTTTTTTAATCTCATTAGATTATATCACTCCACAAAAGCTTTACTGTAGCAAAAAGAAAATATTTTCAGCTGTTAGAGCATTTTATTGGCCTGAAAATATTGGAATTGTAAGTTTCATGGAAATGCACTCCTGGGTCTAGCAATCAGACCAGACTGTAAACCAACAATAAACTAAGAGCCATCAGTACTAATCCTACTCCTTGGATTAGGGTCCAAACCTGTCTGTCAGTAGTGATGCCTCATCCACAGCCTCTACTGAGAATTGCGTCTCACCCACAGAAGCTGTTTCTCTCCACACCTGAGTCCTAGAGCCCTTTGTATACAGAACACATACATCTTTTCTCTATGGCAAAAGATCTGCCTGGTCTGCCTGTAAGCAGCTGTCCAGAAGAATCACAGGCAAACAAAAGGCAGGTTTTCCTTTGAAGGAACCATTTCACAATTGAATATCTTTTAAAAGCTTTTAATTTCCTTCTCTAATAAATTTGAATGAGTTTTTTTTAATCATTATCCTTTCCCAAAGGTCTGTTTGCAGAAGCACGGTGGCATTTGTTATAGATGCAGAATTAACTTGTATCCATTAACAGCCTATTTACACATTATCTTCTTGAGTTTAGTTGCTCCGTGTGGGCCAGACTTTGAATTAAGAAAGGTCTCTCTGCTTGGGAAAGGACCCGATGAATGAGCCCTTCTGCTCGCTTGATCTCTGCTCTGGCAACTGTGTGCTGCTCAGCCCTTTCCAGGCCAAACAGGGGCCAAAATTCCAGTCCAAGATCTAGACACACCATTAGACATAAATGCATAGAAAAAGACCTCCCATAATATGATGCACCAGCTAGACAAGACGACAAATGAGGGAGAGTGATAGTGTGGTGGCAGGAATACAGACATTTTGGGAGTTCCTATCCTCCATCTGTATTTACTTTCTCTTCTTAGTAAGTATTTCTTGACAGCAAAATATTGTGTGGGGGAATGTTTTTGTGGACCACCCTTGACAAAATAGCCTGGTAAGACAGGAAGTTGAGTGTCAACAAGCACATGAGTGGAACACCAGAAACTGTCTGAGAAGATGCTTGCCCAAACTGATGCTGCTTATAGAGGAAGAAAACCATCACCAGGATTTAACAGTAACCAAGAAATTGGAGTCTTTTGAAACAGACCGAATTTGAAAAGAAGTGCAAAAGATGCACCAAAATTTGCAACAGCGGGTAGTGCCCTGGTGATGGTAACAGCAGAGTTTGACAGTGACAGGGGCCTTGCTGAGCACTGGCACTGCGGCACCCATGTGGATTGGGGGACACAGCCAGGACCCAGTAGGGGTGACCCAGTGGATGTAGTGCAGACTCTGCACCTGTGGTCCAACAGGGATTATTTGGTGGCATGAGGGTTCAGGGAGTGTTGGGAGCAGTGGGGGATCACACACAGCCAGAGCACACACATCCCCCAAAGGAGAAGTAGGCAGGAAGGGAGCCCCTTACCCTGGAGAGGGGTAGGCACTTGTCCATCCCTGTGCAGAATTTGAGCATTTGGGGATTATTTAGACAAGGATGTTCAAAAATTTCTAGTTCAGTAACAGTGTGTGAGTGTCTAATGTTGAGGTTTATCTGTTGGTATAGCTCTTGAATATATTTTTCACCAATTGCTGATCAATTATGTGCTGTTAATTATTCAATAAACTACTTCAGTCTGGAGTTGGTTTAAACTATGAGCAATTTTTCCCTGTGATAATTGTGCACCTGAACGTCCCTCAATGCTAGCAACATTGTGCATGAAATGCAGAAAGTCCAGCTTACTTTTCCCCTTTATAGCAACACATCTTGAGAATGCATCTTGTCTGTCTTAGATGGCAACTGCTGCACTATCTGCTGGCTCTGAAGGGTCCAAGATAAAGAAGGAATTACTCCAAAGCCAAAATAGAAGGGGAAAAAAATTTGAGAGAGAATTTGAAGGAAATAATGACAAAGAACAGAGCAGAGAGCTTATCCACAGGGAAAACTACTTTCTGACTCATCAGAGAACCACTCTATCCCTCATGTTTTGTCAGATGCAGTCCCTGCCTCTCTCAGCCCTGCTACAGAAAAATGTGGAGGCTGGAGCCTCTCTAGCATGTAAGTGGAGAAGACAGACTTTTCTCTGCAGTATAATTTGCTGTAAGGCACCCCACTTAAAAGTGAGCAGAGAACTTAGGGTTCTGGACAGACTTAATTGTCAAAGAAGGTGGAAAAGCCAAAACAGGTAACCATATCAATGGTTATATCAGGTACCTTTCTCCTAAGTACATGTCATTGGGGAGAGGTTTAGCAGAGATGACACATTGGGACCACATCTCCTGACTTGTTAATATAAAAAGATACAGGGCAATAACTGGCAAATCCTGTTTAGTTTATCACTGCAAACCTCAGAGATTTATGATGGCCAGAGGTATGTGCCTGTCATGAAGTCACATGAAACTGGAGATCATGTTATGTTTATTTAGCTGAATGAATAGTCCTGAGACAGGAGAATTAACTGCATGCAATTTCAATTTTCTTTTTCTTTCTGTTGACAGAGTTACTGTATTCCCAGTTGGCAGCAGAGTGTCTAAAGAAGATAGCATTTAATGGGATAGTGAGGAATGATGTAAATTTAAAATCAATTCATCTACGATGAAATACAGTAAGATAAATGAGTACAACATTAAAGCAGCCAATAAAGACCATGATAAAGCTTCATGAGGCATAATAAAGTTACAGAAACATTTTCTAGAGAGTATATTGGATATATTTCCAAAACCCAAGCTATAATTTGAAAAATATTTTTAAATGTCCTCTGTTCTACATGAGAAACGTATTTGTGTATCCAATTTCTGCTGGTTTTACATTAAAAAAAATACACATTCACAGTGTAGCCTGGCAGGTTCTAGCAATTTGCTGAGTTTTTGGCATAAAACGGTGATGCTGCTGCAGTTCCTGGTCTTCCTTGCAACTCTGAAAGGCAGTCTTGAAGTATCAAACTACCATTATCCTGCATTTTTTCAAAGCAGCTTTATTTTTGCCATGGAATCAGTAACATGCTTCATTCATCCAGTTGTAAAATGCTAGTGAAGAAAATAAATTTCTTGTGTGAAGGAGTTGGATGAGATGAAATCTGTGTGCAATGGCTTAAGGATAACCTCATAATGACTACAGTGTGACAATAAAAAGAAAAAAAAAGGAGAAACAAAGCAGAGCTCCCTGCTTTCTGTTTGGAGAAAACATGGCCAAAATTAATTTTCCTGTTCTAACTCCAGCAATATCAAGAGAACAGCAGAAGCTGATATGACCCAATAACTTCTGTACCAGGAGCGCATGTAGACAACAGTGCAAGGCACAATGTGGCACCACGAGTTATCCAAGAGAATGAGGCTCAGTCTGTTGCTGTTGTTTATCATTCCTGAAGGAGAAAATAATCTGCCCTCTTTGCAGTGGCTAGATCAATGAGTCACTGCTTGGTGACACGGTTTCCTTAATGAAGTGAGTGCTCAACAAAGATGTGTAAATTAGGAAATAAGGATGTCTTAGGAAAGTACATGCTAACTGCTCTGGTAGGGTTTTTTTCAAACCAGGAAAGCCCACTAGTTAAATGATGTAAAATATAAAAGGATAGAATGTCTAGAGGGAATTGGTAAGTGGATGGATGGCAGCCTCCTTTTCTGGGGATACAACTTAAAAGAAAGACAGTGTTGCTGTGAAATATGCCTGCCTAAGTGGTGTGATGCTTCCAAATGCAGGGCTGGGGTGTTCCTTGTATTAAAAAAAGAAACAGCTGTAATTCTCAAAGATTATTGTGAGCAGAGCCTGAAGGTGAACAGAGGATCTAGTGCCCTGCAGCAAGAGCTGACAGCCTAAGAAAGGGAAAAGTTTGGCTCCCAATGGTCAAAAAATATTGTATTGAATAAGAATTTATGCTGTTATATGGTAGGAGAGGAATGCTTAATACAGCTGATATGGGCTACCCACAATATTTTTAAAAGAACTGAGAAAAGAGTCTGTAGGATCTGTGCTACATGATGGTATCTTGAACCACTAAATAAATGTACTTTTAATCATAATACTTAGTTCACACTTGAAAACAATGTCTTGGCTTGGCTTACTCTTTTTTTATTTCATTTCATCATTTTGAGCTCAGATGTAGATTTTACAATTTAGAGCAACATCACTTGAAGAAACACATCATGACACTTTCTTAAACACAACAGTGACAGATATAAAGCATTAAACAACAATGACTTTTTTCTTTGCTTGAAGTATAAAGCTGGCACCTTCAATATTGCCTTTTATCAAATACCAATTGCAATAGCAACAGGTGACTTATTCATTTAACTGTATGCTTTGTAACTGAGTATCTTATAATACTTGTCAGAGATCATCTGTGAACATGAATTTCATCTTGTTAGCCTTCTTTCATTTAAGTTGAATACATAGCAAAAAGATGTAAAATCATTCTCCCTCTTTTTAGGTGAAGAAATTCTGGACATAAAAGATAATGCTTTTCATGGTTGATCTATCATGGCTGGTCCTGCAATAAGGTTGGATGAATGATTGGTGGTCACACAATTCCAAAACATGAACTGCTCTTTGGGTGAACTGAATAAATGGAGAGGCTAGTTGGTAACTATCAGTTATACTTGGGGAGATTTCAAAGCTTTACATTAAATGTTGAAATCGTCTTATATTCTCAAGCCTTTTCCTTGTAGTGAGGCTGAAAGCAGTGTCACTAAAACTTTCCATATTTACCCTACCCCTCATATTTTCAGGGCTCTTTTTGGTGGTGGTTGCCATAACTGGTTAAACTACACTTATTTTAAAAATGGGCATTTTCAAATAGACAATCTCCCATGTGTTCTCACCTTAGGGAGAACAAGATTTTATTGTTGCAGCCCAAGACTGGCTGTGCCCTAATATCTTGGGAAACAAGTGGAAGGAAATAAAATTTGCCACAGAGAATCAAGGTAAAGCTAGATCTTGTGGGCCTGATGTCTCTGTTTTTCAAGGGCAAGAAACTTCAACATAAGTTTCAGTGACTGAAGAATTCATCTCACCTCAGTATTGCAACTCCAAAGGCCCCGTTCTTCAAAACAATCCAATTTCTCCCTCTTAATTCTTCCTCCCATCCCTATTTCTGTCTACATGGTGACTGGGGAAGTTCCTTGTCCCTTTTTTTTCTTTTGTATATCGTAGCATGTGAACATGCATGGTAAGTTCAAGAACACATAGTAACATAGTTAACAGTTCATATTCAGGAAGGCAGCAAAATAATCCCATAAAAACACAAAGAATTTCAACTTGTTTTTCTCTTCTTTTGGGGAGTGAGGGGATTTTTTTGGGGCTTTTTGTTTGCTTATTTTAAAGAGTCAAGGAAACTATGGAGTAGGCTCCAGAATCTGTAAAATTATGGGCTCTTAATTTCCACTGGAAACTGTCACATATAAATAGCTCCAAAATTATTCTTGGATGAGGACCATGCCCCCAGAGGACCACACTCTGAGGTATGGCACAGGGGCTGCACCGTGCAGGAGGACATGGGCCCTCCCTGGGGAGTCACTCCATCTGGCCAGAGCACACTCTGCATTTGCAGTGCCTTGGTCAGGAGGATGTGCCAAGAGCTGTGAAATCCCACCTCTCACAGACTTGCCCTCCCGAGTGTGGATTGTAGAGCAATGCCTGTCATTTTAGGATAACCCTTTTCAACTTGCATCTCCTTGAATTTCTGGCACAAACACTTTTTTCTTACCTTCACAAGAGTGGTGCACCTCCTAGTTAATTATTGAGCTATAAGGATATAGGAAGCAAATGTTCAAATTCCTCCTGGTAGATACCTCATCTGCCACCTCCCAAGAGCCAGCCCTCAACAGCAGGTTATAAATTATTTGAAGCACTCAACGTCCCTGTGAAAGCTGTTCTACTTAATGTAAAACACTCTAATCCTACATACATTCATTAGCAAATGGGACCCAGGTTCTGTGCCTGCCTCCACCTCTCTTTTTTTTTAATCTCACACCCCTATGATGCAAGTCATCCCTCAGCCTCCTTCAGGTGTTTCTGCTTTCTCCAAAACTGGTCAGTTTTCTAACGTGGGGATAATCAAGCAGAAGACAACAGCTCTCCTAACCCTTCCTACAGCAACACTACTGGTATCAGATACGTCAGGAATTGTGTCTTCTGCTTAGCATGCTGTCTTTAGGTGTTTTTTCAATATTTTAGAGTGTAATCTCAAACACTGGCAAAGAGAAGTATTGGTACAGATACAGCTGCCTCCCCTCAATAATTCCTTTTGAGAAACAATGACCAAAAAAACACCTAAAATCTGCCTTACTTCTTTATCTAAGCCTAGAGCAGCCCTGGTTCTCTCTGTCTGTGCAATGCCAATCTTGCAGCTCTTCTAAAGGCAAGGCACAGCACTGGAAGGTGCACGGGCACCTGCAGCTTGCCCTCACTGGAGCCTAAGTCACAGATGCAACCGTGAGCGCCGTACCTGCAGGGTCACAGCAACTTTGTCACCTGGAAATAGCCTGGAAATAACTTGTCCCTTGAGGAATGCAGCAGGTGAATTTAAGACTCAGATGCTTGCCAGTTTGATTCTGCCAGCCATAAAGAGAAATGAAAGTTGGTGAATCCAGCTGTCTGATTTGGGCCATGGGGAATGGGGAGGGTTAAAAGAGGGTAGCAGGTCACTTTGCAATACAGTAACTTGTTTTGAACTATAAGGGATTCAGTCAATCTTCTTAATTTCTCCACGTTGGAAAACACCCATAGCTGGGACTTAAAATTCAATTGTTATTTCTGATTTTTATTTAAAGAATTGACTTACCTTGCTATGTTGACATGATAATTTGCTGATTGGCTGCACTCATTTTATGACCTATATAATTAATTTTGAATCATTAGGTTCAATTTTAATTGACATTGATTTGATAATTAAATGTAGTTCCTAGCTACTCTAGTCCAGTCCTAGCAGCACGTTTGGTTCTTTGCTATTAATAAACTTCACAAAACTGTTTTCCCTTTTCAAACTACCAGCTCAGAATAAATGTCTGAAGAATAGAAGATAAATTAGATGGTTCAGCAAATGACCTACTTGCCTCAATCTAAACTTTCTGTCTCCTACTCAAAGGGCAATCAAATGGTGTAATAATATGCAAAGATTTAAGAATTCCAAGGCACTCACCATGAGGTAAAACTTGCTTCTAACCCAAAATAAAAAGTTAACTTAATCTTCAAATGAACATTTGCTGCTTATGGATCTGATTTTACGCCTACTACAGCCAGTATGATTTTGCTACTGATATCAGCCCTAAGCCCCCCCAGTCCCTCCACACACCTCAATCTTTCCTATGCAAGAGCTATTTTTGACATGCACTTTATTCTTTGTTAAAATTACGTTATATTAAAAAAACAATCCAAGAAACACATGCTACTTTATGTATGATATTTATGTCATATTAGTAAATCCTGCATCTATATGAGGCTGTACCTCCTTGTATTCATCGGCCTGCCTTTTTTTTTTTATTTCCCCAGTGTCTCTTAACAATGTAGAGGCTGCAAAGTATTCTATATATTATATCTTGTATCAGCCCAAACCACATTTAAATAAGCTCCCTTAAGCTCCAGAAAGAGACAGAATCTGGTCACACCCTAATAAATGTAATACATATCAAAGGTGCCATGTCTGACCTGCAAATCAAGGTACTTGTACCCAAGAGATCTCCTTTGGTGATCAGTCATGCCTCAGAAATGCAGTCATGAAGCAGATAGATGATTTCACTAATAATGGCAGTGCACTAGGAAAAGCATGTCTTCCTGCTTATTTAAATAAGATTTATTTAAATCTTTGTGAGTACTTGATGCTGAGCAGGTGACTTGTCTTAAGGTCAGCTCTTATGGAAACAAAGCATGACTAAAAAGGGCTACCAAGACTAATCCTAGTAATTGGCATTGGATTTAAACCCGAAATAACAGCAACGAGCAAAAAATAAACATAGCATAAGTTTAACAATATGGGCAAGCCTAGGATTCTGCTGAATAGGATGAGCTTGGAAGGTCAAGGAAAATGAAGGTTCTTTCAGTGTGATTCGGCTGGATGTGTTCAAATGCAAACTGCAGTGTGGATGATTACTTATCTTGTCCAAGACAGGGGCTCATTTAAACATTTTGGTATGCTGAAATGCTATTTAGAATTAACTTATACCAAGGGCAGTCAAGACAGCCTGCCATTGACAGATAACTTCTTAAAATGCTTGAATGAGCTACACCTGGTCTTCCCTGACTGGCCAAGCTGCAAATGTGGATCTTTTGTAAGACTGTTCTAGGAGAAATGTCAAACCTGGAATAAAGATATACAAGAGTTATTAGGACATACACCCCTTTTTTTAGTGGCATAAACACTGAACATGCTATTAAGATGAATTTTTTAGGTTTAGGCCCATGTCTTTACAGAAAAAATGGGTACATCACTTCCATTGGTTTTAGCATCATATATCTGGGAGAGACACTCTAGAATATCCCAGAGAGAGCAGGGTGACTTTTCACCAGCTCAATTATCCTTTACATCTCTCTGGCAATGTAAAAATTCTCTAGTATTAAAAAGAACCCAGACTCTCACATCGATTTTGCTGCCTATTTGAAACACTAAACTCCACTACAGTTTAGCATTATTAGTAGCAAGAATCCTGTTGGCTCGAATTAGCAACTGTATAATCCAACAGTACAGTTGCCTATGCAACGCATTTTTCAACTTCATCAGACACTTTCAGGCCCGATTACTGACAACAAAGCTTATTAACTGTGCTTAATTTGGAAAATTGGTCTCTTTTGTACTGGATTAATTATTATACATGTCAGTAACAACATACTTGAAAGGTTAAAGTTCCTAAATTGAGCCTGATAATCTGGCAGGAATTGGTCCCACAGCTGGAGACTGCTTATTAATAAATCTATGTGTAGCTGCAACTGTAGTCATCATTGAAACCTGAAGAAAGGAGCAGCTTTCTAGCCTGTGCAAGACTCAGACTGGTGACAGCCACAGATTTCCAATGTGCTTTTCCAACAAGGTAACTGTCACAATCATCTCTACCTCACAGGTAGAGAGGGAGGGACGCACAAGAATGTGGTACAAACAAACACAGAGTCAGGCACATAATTAGGTTTCTGATTACTGGCTTTTCACCACAGGCTCCTAGTGAGATCTATATTTCTGCTGCTTCACTGGAGGCCAGCAGCCATCAGCGTAGCACTGAACACATGGTTGCTAACACATTTGCATTAGCCTGTTCTGCTCCATAGGTTGGCCATGGTATCTGCACCAATGACAGAATCTTTGGATTTCCTTGCCTGGGCTTCAGCAAAGTGCACCGCTGTAGTCAGGTCTGAAAAGGCATGAATCAGAGGGATAAATCCTCCTCTAACAGGGAGGAATGCACTGCAAGACTGCAATACGTCCTCAAGAGGACCTGTTTAAATAGATGTTAAGAAGAGACTCATCACCAGCACCTGGTTTTGATGGGGTTTGTCGGTATCAGAGTCCTGTAGGTGAGCATTTTGCTTGTCCACTGTGAGCATCTTTCTTGTCCAGTGAGCAGAGCACTGAGTGTACAGCTGTGTGCAGTGACTGTGTGCACTATTCAGTGCCTTTGGGGGTAAAGGAGCCTGGGCTTGGCTGCAGGCTGTGGACAGCAGCATTCAGACAACACCTGCCTTCACACTACAGCTGTTCTTCACAGTGTTTCAGGGCAGCTTTTCTTCTGGAGCCTACACCCACCCTGTGTCTACCATGTCAGGGTGAGGAGTTGGGGAATGCCTGGCTCTGCCAGCTGGTTTTAGGTTTTTGTTTCATTCCTGCCTGACCAAGGGCAACTTTCCTGCCTGATGGTAGGCTTCAGAAAATGGAATAGGAAGAGGTGTTTGGAAAAACATCAGGGAGGAAGAGTCACATGGAAAGGGACTCTTGATCTCTACAATTCCCTAACAGGATGTTGTAGCTGGGCAAGGATTGATTTCATCTCGCAAGCAGCAAGTGATGGGTCCAGAGGAAACAGCCTCAAATTGCACCACAGGAGATCTAGGTCAGGCTTTTGGGAAAATTTCTTCCCAAAAAAAAAGGGTTGTCAAACATTGGCACAGGCTGCCCAGGGCAGCGGTGGAATCACCTTCCTGAAGCATTCAAAAACCATTTGGATGGTTCGGGGACACAGTTTAGTGGTGGCCTTGGCAGTGCTGGGGAAACGGTTGGACTCGAAGATCCTAGAGGTCTTTTCCAATATTAACGATTCTGTGATTTCCAGATCTATATACTTTTTTTAAACACGAGCATTAGTGACCTACGAAAGATGCGTTAACCGTTAAAAAAAGAAACGTAACAACCCAAACACGTATACACGTGTATATACGTGAGTCCAGCTGGAACGCCACACTCGAGGGGAAGGAGGGAAGAGGCGGGGAGGGGAGGGCAGAGCTGCCCAGCCCGCCCTCCATTCCTCCCTCCCTCCCGCCTTCGGGCGGCCGGGCGCGGCGCTGCGTCTTGTCGCAGCCGAACCG
>VWZT01016183.1:792229-830533 GCA_013397055.1 Pachycephala philippinensis
GGGGCCGGGGAGGGCCACGGGGGGAGGCCTGGCGGCCGCCAGCCCCGGGGAAAGGCTCCTTCGGCACCCCGGGTCGGGCGGGGAAGCCAGCGGGCGCTGCGGGCATGTGTTGTCCGTCCCTCCCGCGGGTGAGGGAAAGCCCGCCCAGCTTCGTCCTCCTCCTCCAGAACGGGAAAAGTTTATGTCTATTCAGCCCAGGTTCTTGCTCCCGGAGCCGGGCTGGGGCTGGGCATTGCCTCGGCTCGTCCCCTGCCGGTCAGAGCACGGCCCTGTCCCATCTTCTTGGCGGGGACCGCTCTGTTCATATGGAATGAATGGAGCACCCGGGAAGCCTGGAGGCAGGGGAGAGAGGAGCCGCTGCCTTTCCCAGTTGTGAAGAGCGCGGGGTGCCTGCTGGAGTGGGAGCTGGTGTCCGTCAGACAGGGCACGGCGTTCGGGAGGGGAGGCAGGGTCCTGCACGCCGGGCCTGCCCCGGGCTGAGGGCGTCACGCAGGTGAGGCAGGCGCTGCTGCCCCGGGCTGAGGGCGTCACGCAGCTGGGGCAGGCGCTGCTGCCCCGGGCTGGGGGGGGCGCGGCGCGNGCAGGCGCTGCTGCCCCGGGCTGAGGTGGGTCACGCAGCTGGGGCAGGCGCTGCTGCCCCGGGCTGAGGTGGGTCACGCAGCTGGGGCAGGCGCTGCTGCCCCGGGCTGAGGTGGGTCACGCAGCTGGGGCAGGCGCTGCTGCCCCGGGCTGAGGTGGGTCACGCAGCTGGGGCAGGCGCTGCTGCCCCGGGCTGAGGTGGGTCACGCAGCTGGGGCAGGCGCTGCTGCCCCGGGCTGAGGTGGGTCACGCAGCTGGGGCAGGCGCTGCTGCCCCGGGCTGAGGTGGGTCACGCAGCTGGGGCAGGCGCTGCTGCCCCGGGCTGAGGTGGGTCACGCAGCTGGGGCAGGCGCTGCTGCCCCGGGCTGAGGTGGGTCACGCAGCTGGGGCAGGCGCTGCTGCCCCGGGCTGAGGTGGGTCACGCAGCTGGGGCAGGCGCTGCTGCCCCGGGCTGAGGTGGGTCACGCAGCTGGGGCAGGCGCTGCTGCCCCGGGCTGAGGTGGGTCACGCAGCTGGGGCAGGCGCTGCTGCCCCGGGCTGAGGTGGGTCACGCAGCTGGGGCAGGCGCTGCTGCCCCGGGCTGAGGTGGGTCACGCAGCTGGGGCAGGCGCTGCTGCCCCGGGCTGAGGTGGGTCACGCAGCTGGGGCAGGCGCTGCTGCCCCGGGCTGAGGTGGGTCACGCAGCTGGGGCAGGCGCTGCTGCCCCGGGCTGAGGTGGGTCACGCAGCTGGGGCAGGCGCTGCTGCCCCGGGCTGAGGTGGGTCACGCAGCTGGGGCAGGCGCTGCTGCCCCGGGCTGAGGTGGGTCACGCAGCTGGGGCAGGCGCTGCTGCCCCGGGCTTGGTTCACATCCCGCTGACAGGTGAACTGCGTGCGCAGGGAGTGCTCCGCGCCCCAGCAGGAGCTGGAAGAGCAGACACGCAGGCCTGTTAGTGCCCTCGGGAGGAGAGCCTTGGGAAAGAACCAGCCTGTTACGATGTATGTTACAACGTTTAGTAGCACCACGCAACTTGCCATAGGACCGTCTGTGATAGATGTTAGTCAGGATTTTTTTTAAAATGTAACAAATTGGCCAGATTTTCTTACCTGTAAGATAACACAAAAGAAGCATTGATGAAAATGGATTAGGTGTCTCAGTTAGCTGTTGCTTGGCCTTCCTTACCAGTTCCATTTCCAGTTACGTCATTAATCATGTGCTGATGGGCAAGCAGTTGGAGCCTCCTGGCATGTCACTGCCATTCACGATGCGTGCAGGGACTGTCCTGCCAAGGAGCCCCTATGCAAGCAGGATAAGCTGCAGAGCAGAGACTGTGCACTGAGTTTTAATGCTGCTTAATTCTTTCACGCTTTGTTCCATCATTCATTTGAAGACAGCACTCTTGTGCAAAGAATGAGTGTTTATTCGAGGTAGCAGGTTATTTGTGGGCCACGGGTCAAGCCTGCAACTCTGTGTCTTGATCTTTGATTCGTGTGCGTGCGTGTGTGTTTGTGTGTGTGTATGTGATCCTATTTTTTCTTATGCAAAACTCTTCATCTGGCTAATCTGAGGGTTATGTGGCAGTTTGTGGTAGCCCTGAGAGAGAAGGACAGAGGAATGGGTGGGGACAGGAGTTTTGAGATCTTGTGCTCCTAAAAAGTGTAGAATTGCAATAAGAGGGAGAAAGAGTAACCAGAAAACTCTGTGTATTTCATTGTGAGAAAATGGACTAAACCTTCAACGTATTTCTTACTTTTTCCTACTTGTAAAGAAAAGTTGTGTTTTAGACAACCAGAAATAGAAGACTGTTTTGGAAGCTGAAGGAAACTATTAAAGAGAAAAAACCCAGAAGCTAGTACTTGTATTTACTAGAAAATAAGTGCAAGAGAGGCAACAGAAATGCAGTAAGGTTGGAGATAAAATACAAAATGCAATTGCCCTATGTGAAAACAATAAAAATATTAAGGTAGAGACAGAGGAACAACATAAACATTTTTTTTTTTAAAGTACTGATCGTTGCATGTAAGTGAGCATAATGGTTGAGGTACTCCTGCCTGTAACTTTGAATAGTTCTGCTTCTTGAGATCGGTGATGAGCTGCTGATATAGATGTACTTTAGGATGCTCGAAGTAACAGTGTAGTAACATTGTAATTACATTATGGCAGATCCTCTGACAAGACTCTTACATTCACGAGTATGGTTGCAGATTTCCTGTGCACATTAAAAAAAAAGAGTATACAGAACTGCTTAATGTTTTCCTCTCAGCTTCCACATCTTGAAGGGTAAAAGTGATGGTTCTTACGGATGTGGCTGCAGTTCTGACCCCTTCCTGCTCTTTAAGCCCTGTTATTGAGGTGAGAACTGTACTGCTTGTAGGTGACTTTGGCTGAAATGCTCCCCTGTCCGTACAGCACAGGACCTGGCAGCAGGGTCCTCTCTACGCTAACTGCATTTCAGGTCAGAGCACATGGAAACTGCATTTCCCATGTGATTTAACACAATTTCTTAGAAATCCAATACATAAATTACATAAAGGGATGTAGATCAATAGTCCTTTCTGAATGGTGTGCATCCATCACCATTATAAAAGTGGGCAGACTAGCAGGGATGCTATGAATGTTGGAGGCCATTTCTACCCTGCTTTATGTAGAACAAATATACTGAGTTGGGCAGAGAGGTTTGGCCCAGACCTTTCATTATACCTCTAAAAAGCCCATAGCTGATGGTTAGAGATTTTCCTCCTGCTGAGTGTTCTCTGCAAGCTTCTCTCAGTCTGCTGCATTCAGTGTTTTGAATGTTGAACGGTTCTCATGGTTTTAGCAGAGCTACCTAAAAAGTAAAAAATGTCATTGCTACATTTTTGTATCTTGATATTCAATCTGAATTTCTGTCGTCTGTGACAGTTGGAAATGAATGCGACGTCTGAAAGTAAAGGTGACAAATCTCAGTGCTTAAGTGGAAGATGGTGCATTTCATGGCAGACTGAAAAATGAGGACCTTTGAGACCTGGTGGTTTTCAGCTTGAATCTTAGGGCAGGCTTTGCACTAGTGCAGTGGTAGGATGGGAAAAACTTTTGAACTACTTAGCTGAAGAGAGGCCAGTCTGATGGAATTCATACCATTATTTGCCTTTCCTGGTCAACAGTCTTCCAGATCATGAAGAATAAACATATTTTGGACATTACATGCTCAGTTGTCAGCCAGGGAATTGCAGCAAAAAAACAAGAGATGACAAACATTGTCTTAATGGAGGTCACAGCACCTGTAATTGTCCAAAAGGCAGTTGATACCTAGATGTCGTGTTTTTAGAAGTACTTAAAAATGAACTCATGAAAGAAGAGGGGGAAAGAAAGGAACTTTCAGAAGCCAAGCTGAAAAATGCTGCACTGAGAAAATAAAAGTAGGCCTGAACACTGCCCTCCTAGCTAAATTTTTTTTTCCCTTTAACTGGCGCTATTCAGTTCTTTTCCTCCTCTTACCCATTTTACATACATCATTTGGGTCCCAAATGTGTTTTGAACTGCTTGACTGCCTGCACAGGCTTTCAGCATATCCTGAAGATGGTTCACTGCTGTCAGCTGTGGAGAGAACTCTTCCTGGACACATTTGCATTGCTGGAAGGCAAAAGCTAGGTTGGAAAAGCAATTGGCACCTGTAGCAGTAGGAGCTCACCTCTTTTATGGAGCTTTGTGGGAATTAAGAAGGTGGAATACTGGTATATGACTGAAAAACTTAATAAATAGTTCCTTAGAAGTATTAACTAACATTTTTTAGCATCATAACTGGGAATGAGGCCATTTCTTATATTCCTTGGCAATTCACTCAAATGGCTGTGTAGAAATCGTGATCATAAACCATGCAGTTGTGACTCTCATTGAAGTTGCATATGGCTACTTTAGGACCAAGTTTGATCCTATTGCTAGTTATAGGATTGCTGTGAGGATGTAATTGTATGAGATTTTTGTATTAGATCCTCTTCAGTTAAGTGTTCTGATGTTGTGTTGCATGTGTCCGCAAAAGGAAGCATTCACTCATTTCAGCACCTGAGTTCAGCCCCTCAGGTGTCTTATCTCTCCAGCAACAATAGAGACAGTAGTGCTGTATTTTTGTAGGTTTTGGTTGTGGGTTGCTTTTTATTTGCAGTGGAGCTTCACAGATAGCTGGTGTCCACCCCCGTGTGTATTGCCCATCAGAAGCTGGAAATTCAGCAAAAGATACAGCTTAAAATTTTCCATTTCTCTTAGTGGCTAGGAGCTTCAATCTTTTTTACTATTGGTTTCCTTATATTTAATCTTAACTTACAGTCATGGAAAATAATTTATTAGGATTGCAGTTTCAAAAATCAGGATAAAACTGCGTGTATTCAGTCTGTTCCTGTGGGAGGTTTCTTTGCACCTTAAAACTGCAGTCTCAATTGCTTGGGTAACCCTTCCTGCACTCCTGAGGAAGTTCTGTCTTTGAGGCTTACCTGCAGGCATACAGGTACACCTACACTGGGCTGTCTTGCCTAGCTGAATCAAAAAATAAACTCTTTTTTAAAAAAATCGGGGTTTTTACTGATCTGTCTACCCAAGCAGTCAGCCAGACAGTGCTATTCCCAGCACAAGCAGGGGGCTGGAAATGTGTACACCGGGGTGAAGGAGTGAAGCCTCCTTTTGATAGCAGTCTGTGGTTACATTGCCTCAGCCTTAACGTTGGTTAAAAATATGGCTGAATGGACAAAAAGTAAAAAGTGACATCTACTGCTGTGTTTTATGACACACATACATATTAAAGTTTTTTCTTTTTGGTTATGGAAAGTATTTTTCTAAACTGTAACAAAAATAATTATTGCTTCAATCTTTTCTCTTTCAAACAGGAAGTGCCAACTTTATATGGCTCACATCTGACAACATGCACCACCAGTGGCTGCTGCTAGCTGCATGCTTTTGGGTGATATTCATGTTCATGGTTGCTAGCAAGTTTATCACACTGACTTTTAAAGACCCAGATGGTAAGTTCAGCTTTAATATTTGTTGTGAAACAGAAAATTGAATAGTGCTTCACACAAATACGCTTTTCTATGAAAAGTAGTTCTTGGCATGTTACCACTTCTTCAGTAGGACCGAGAACAGAACAACTAAATTTCTGGAAGTGACAGTGCTGATATTCAGCTTCTTTTCTTGCTAGAAGTCTGCAAATCTAACATCATGGTGGGGGTTTTGATGGTTAAGAACAGGAGGGATCACGTTTGGCAGTACTGTTTTGGTAGGTCTGCTTTTTCAAATACATTTAGTGTCAGTATCTTCATCTACTGGGGGTAGAAGTCAAAAACAACAGAGGCACTATTACCTGTTTAAAGTCAAAGGAGACTCAGAAGGTATTGAAGAGTTAATTTCACATGATACTAGTTTCTGTCTTCTTGTGACTGCTTGTCTTATGGCTGAGGTATTATGTAAAACTTGTGGAAAGTTTTATTTCATTCACAATGCACTTTGACTAGCCACCTCTGCCCTGCTTCTTGCATTCAGTTTTATTGCCTGCTGTTTGACTTGTAAACAGCTTAAAGGCTTTTACTTACCTTAAGTAGCTGAGATGTTATTAAGATGATGAGGAATTTAAGCCACTTGATGACACCACCCAGCACGTTCGTTTTCTGTCTGCTGGGGAGCTGCTCTTACAAAGCCATCCTACTGAGAGTTTTGGGTGAAGGTGATGATATGACTTACAGTCTTAAGAGATCTGTGTTTCTGAATCTTCCTAAGATAGGCAAAAAAATGTAACTTTTGAAGCATTGACATTAGTGCCATATTTTTCAATAATTTGATAGTGGATAAGTACATTAAGTGTACCTTTATAAACGCATCTTTGTGGAGATTTATTCAACTAGTCTTACAAAGGAGCACTGTAGACTAACTTAGGCTTTCCTTGGACCCAGCTGTTCTGTCCTGGTACATCTGCAAATCAGCTAGTCTTATGTTAGGTAGTTATATCTTCCAGTATTTCACTCTATGCCAACTCTTGTTTCCCAGTTCAGGTGTTCTTTGAGTGGTTCTTTTCATCAGAATTTGTCAGGAAAATGAAAAAGGTAGTTTTAAAAAAATAATTACTAGAGCATACCCTCTGCATTTACTTGCTTTTTATTATCTTGGCTTGCCAAGTTTTTTCTCTTTTTTTTTCTATGCTGAATCTTCCACTCCTTTTGAATAGTTCTGTGAGCAGATAATATATAAATTCTTAAGCTTGTTCTGCAAAGGCATGGCTGTGGTTAAGTGTATATATGTGTTGGAGTGTTTGTAATAGAACTAATGCAGGGAAATACTTTGAATATACCAACAGAATTTTGGAGGAAGTCCAAACAGGATGGCAAATCCTGGAGAAGTTCTTCTAGACTTAATAAAATATGGCTTGTCAGAAATTTTTCTTATTTGGATGTGTCTTCTTAGCAGATAGAATAAAACCAGCAGATGCTCAATGAATCAGTGTTCTTATGTTTAAGCCTTTTACTGATGTCTTGGGTGCATGAACAATAGGAACTTCTTAAGGAGCAAGTTTCTGTCCATCATACCCAGTAGCATCTATAGGCAGGCTTTTACACAATGGTAGTGAAAAATAGTTTAGCTGAATCACATTACTTGTATTTTCCAGAAGAATACCATGAAGTAAGTCTGTGCACAGCAATAATTACAGTATCTGAATGCTTGAATGCTTACATTGCTTTCAGTTTTAACTTGCCTTTCCATGCGTGCCCTTTGTTAAAATCCAGTGTAGGCAGAGTAGAGCACTCCCTGAAGAAAAGGACATAGGCAGTACACACATTTTCTCAACCATAAAACAGTAAGCCCCTGTGGATGCAGATGAAGAAACATTATTCATAGAAGAATCTGTGTGAAGGGAAAAGTAATCCAATATGGATGGAAATAGATGTTCAGGGAGAAATAATGTTCTTTTTGCTTTGTAGTTAGGGAAAGCTGCTTCAAATTATTTTTGATCTTTCTGCACTGTGTAGGCTAAGGCTATAACCTTGTATTATTTTTTGGGGTTTTTGTACCATACTAAATGCAAAAGATGAAAAGGGTTCTTCCCTTACATGCTTTAATTTGGTCTCAAACTATTAGCTGCCCTAAAATCACTAAAAAAGAACAAGATCATCAGCTGAGTTTGTTGTTGTGAGAATCTCTAAGGAAGGCCATCATTTCAGTAATAAAGGAAGAGGGGATCTTTATTTATTGTTGGTTATAGGTGCTTACTTAGAGCACCACAGAAATAAAAGGGTGTCTATAATGACACTTTTCTTCTTGTACGTTGAATAGTCACAAAAGAAGAAATATTTCTACTAGTATAAGGGGAGAGAGAAACCTGATAGATTAAGTTTTTTATTTGGATATGCTTTGAGAAGTTTTTTATTGAAAAATATAAATCTCCTATGCACAAGTCCATATAGTTATACCAAATTGTCTATCAATTGCGATATTTTGATTCAAGACTTTGTCTCTCTGCACAGTTTTTAGAAAAAAGCAAAACAAACAACCAAAAAAACCAAGTAAAATATAATGGGCATGTTTCTTTGATAAAACTCAAATGAAGTTGCATCCAAAATTCCCACAGAGTACATCCTTTAAAATATTCATAGTCTGTGTCTGTCTTGTCTAGTACCTTTCCATGTAGAAACAAATACTAATGTTTTGTAAGCTTAGTACAGAAGGTAAAGTTCATGTGTTTTAGTTGTAAACCAGAAATAGTTGCCTTCCCCTCACCTTCTGTAATGCTATTATCTCTCTTCCTTCTCTAGGCTATGGTGCCAAGCAAGAGCCATTGATACTGACAGCTGTGACGAAAGTGGAGGAGGTACATGTGCCAGAGGAAAAACATTGGCCTGAAGAATTCCAGGTGCATACTGTTGAGATAAGGGTTATATGTGTTAAAGAGTAGAAGAAAATAAGAGATTAAGGAAGGGCTTCCTGTTGTTAAGGTGAATTGCTAGACAGGAATTATTTATTCAGACTTTTCTATTTAGATAGAGCCGACAGAATTCATTTAAACTTCACAAAGCTGGTTTGTCACGGTAACCTGCTGTCTTGTTTCATCTGAATGATTCAACTTAATGTGTTTCCATTTCTAGGAGAAAATTGTTACAGTACTCCTTTATCAAGTCAGGACAGTCATTTTTGTTAGCCTTTTTAATATAATGGCCCAGTTTTGGATTACTTGAGTTCTATCTTGCCATAGCGATCAGGTTTGTGGTTATTGAGGGCAAGCCTGTGTCTTCTCTATTCTCTTAGATCTCTGCCCAGTCTCTCTGTTTCTTTTTATCAGTGTCAATTTCTTTTTCATGTTTTGTGCCCTTTGTGTGTCACATTTCAGCATTTTTCCAAAGTAGAATATAAACACAATAGTAGTCAATACCAGTTGATCTTTTAGATGCATAGTTCCATGCTTTAAGTAGATTGACAAAGAAACTCTGAAAATCCTTTATACAAATGTAAATTTGAGACCAGTTGCAGAGTGGGCTAAATCCAATTTTTTTTTTTTTTTTGCATTAGTACATAAGTCATCTTATATTTAAAGTATTTTTTTGACGCAGCATGGAAGGTAGGGTAGCTGTATAAACATGACTCTTTTTATTTTCATTTTTCAAATACATGAAATTTAAGTTACCCTCAAAATATGTGGGAAAAACACTTAGTTCAGTGGAAGGCTGGCAGATATGTGTAGTGAGTTTTAAATGCTTTCTTTACTAGTATTGAAGAGGATAATAAGGTTTCTGGATCTAAAACAATTCCCTCTTGACTTCCTAACAGCATGAAATGTAGAATAACAACGTTAATTTTGGTTGCTTGCAGAAAGAATCATTTGGACAGATAAAATAATCTGACAAAGATAAAAAAATCTGACAAATGTTCAGATTACATTTTCAGCAGGGGATATTGGAGAAGAGTAACAAACAGAAAAAGTAGGATTTTTTTCTTTCCTTATGGAAGGTTGGGACAAAAAGTAAAATGATTCTGTTTTCATCTGTAGCTTGCACACTGTACCTAAAATCATAGAATCACAGAATGGTTTGAGTTGGAAGAGACCTTTGAACATCATCTAGTTCCAACCCCTCTGCCATGGACACGGACACCTTTCATTAGAACAGGTTGTTCAGAGCCCCATCCAACCTGGCCTTGAATGTTTCTGGGACAGGCCATCCACAGCTTCTCTGGGTAACCTATTCCAGTGCCTGACCACCCTCATAGGAAAAAATTCCTTCCTAATGTCGAAACCTATCTTTTTTCAGTTGAAAACCATTACCCCTGTCTTGTCACTATACGCCCTGGTAAAAACTCTCTCTGTTCTTCTTAAAAACCCCTTGTGAGCATTGAAAGGTGGCAGTGAGGTTTTCCTGGAGCCTTTTCTTCTCCAGGCTGAACAGCCACAGCTGTCTCAGCCTGTCTTCATAGGAGAGGTTCTCCATGTCAGACCATCTTCATGGCCTCCTCTGAACCTTCCCTTAGCACGTCCAGGTCTTTCCTGTGCTGAGGCCCCAGGGCTGCATGCAGCACTCCAGGTGGCAGCAGAGCAGAGTACAGGGGGAGAATCACCTCCCCAGACCTGCTGGCCACGATGCCTTTTTATGCAGCACAGGGTCCACTTGGCTTTCTGGGCTGCAAGTACGCACTGCCAGCACATACCCAATTTTTCACTCATCAGTATCCCCAAGTCCTTGGCAGGGTTGGTCTCAGTTCATCCCTTAGTCTGTATTGATATTGGGGATTGCCATTCAGTTAGTGGAAAGGTGAAAATTCGTCAGTAGAAATTTAAACTTTCCCATCACCTCTTAATCAGAGAAGCTCCTTTTTCCTCTCACTCCACTAGTTGTGAGGCAAGAGGTGGTTGGGGTTCCCATCTTAGTCCCAGAAAAATGAGACGTGAAACAGCTCATCTGTTTTTGGGGAGAGGTATCGTGCTGTTTCTTTTATTTGCCACACTGATGCTCATTGTTCACATTTTTATTCACCTGATTTTATTTCAACTTGAATAAATGGAAACACTGAATGCCTACAGGTGCTAGAAAACAACACAACACAGAACTTTTGTCCTAAATTCTTTCCCAGCCAGTTGGGTCACAAAATATTCTGAGTGGGAAGGGACCTGCAAGGATCATTGAGTCCAACTCTTAACTCTGCACAGGACGTCCCCAAGAATCACACCGTGGGTCAGCCCCATCTTCTCAGAGTTCAAAGCATAATTTATGTTGAAATTCGTGTCCTAGCCTCTCAGAAGCTTTCTTACAGGTTGTTGAAACTCTGTGGGAGTTCCAGTATTTGATCAAGGCATGATTTATCCACACAGATAAGACACTGCTGCTGTGCAGCAGACTTAAATTGTTGTATGGAAAAGCTCTTACTACTGTATACTACCATGTAATATCTTAAGAGTTGAACCAATGTATAGCAGCAGCACAGAAAGCAAACTGTGGGCTACTCCTTTAATTAATACATAGCAATGTTTTAATCATGAATCTGGGAGTCACTAGGGTGCATAGTTTGGGGATTTTTATACTTTAGAATTTGATCTGAAAACTAAAGTCTTTCACTTCTGTTTTTTCTTTCTCCTCTGCATTTCATAAAGCCAACTGGAAAAGCTTTTTCAGGAAATCTGATCCGCCAACCCCTGGTTCATATGGAAAGACTTGAGCTTCTCAGGAATGTCTGCAGAGACACTGCATTGAGAGATCTCTCTCATACTGCAGTTTCCAAATTCGTCTTGGACCGAATATTTGTGTGTGACAAGCACAAGATCCTGTTTTGTCAGACGCCGAAAGTGGGCAACACTCAGTGGAAAAAAGTCTTGATCGTTTTAAATGGTATCTACTCTTCTGTGGGTGTGTGGGTTTCTTTGAGGAGGAGGAGGAAACAGAATTGCTCTAACTGGGGCAACTAAAATGGATTCTTTCTGCATTTCTGTACACTGATACTTAATTTCAGCTTTGCATTTATCACAGTTGTTTCCAGTCCTCTCAAAACATTCCCTTAAAATGAGATGTGTTCTTTCTGTAAAAATAAGTATTGTTATTACTTGGCTCGAAAGTTATTTGAGTCATGACAAAGTACCCATATGCATGTGGTAGGTAGGTTTCTGATCTTTGAAGGGGTGCACTAATTTATAGAATTTGAAAGTAGATGACAAGGTATCATAATTCCTAAGTAACAATAATATGAAATTTCTGACTAAGGGCCAGTGACTTTTAACTAGAGATTTTAGCCATGAAGAAAGCCAGTTAAAACTTGACGGGTGCAGTTGGTCTATATTGCTGAAATCTTGTGTATGTTCTATCAGTGAACCATCGTAAGAGTTATGAAGATTCTGAGGTGCTTAACGCAATAGTTTCATCATCAAAGTTATGTTATAAAAGATGGTGAAAGAAGGAACAAAGCGATGAGTATGTCTGAAAAATAAGCAAATGAACTGTGTCCCTCAGCAAAATTTTTCTAGCAAGCAGTATTAACATTAAAAACTTCAGTGTTAGTTTCATCCTTGATCTATGGATGTGAGCTAAAAATCTAGCAGAGATACACCCATGCCTATGTATGTGCATGTGTCTTAATACCTATGAAAGCCATGCTCAAAGTACTAAATATGGAACTATATGACGACATTAGAAGTACCTGCTCTTATCAGCAGTTGAGAGATAACATGTAAAGAATGCCTCAGGATGGGCAGGGATGTACTGGCTGTGCCAAGTGGAGGATAACTCACATCTTAACAGCAGGGAACTTTTCACCTTGAGTTTCCTAGTTCTGTCATGTTAGATAATGATAGAAAATTGTTTCCACATAAACACTGGTCCCTTTTCCCTTAAGCTGCCAGTGCAGTGGTATCTGTTGATGAAGGCTACTGCTGTGGTTGACCTAACTTTCTCCTCTTTGGGTAGTTTCAGAAGGCAGGGCTCATACTTGAGGGGGAATAATTTATGTTCAAATACCTAAGTGGTATTTGGAGATTCAGGATGGGGAAATGCAGCTGTGGCACTGTGGGGGAGCTAACTCTGCTACTGCTTGTACTGAATATGTTCTCTGAATGAATGCAAGGTATCGGTTTCTGAGGCTGTCTAATCTGACATCTGTTGTCCACATGCGATTCACCTATAGTACCAAAAAATACAATTGAAAACCTGAAATTGATAAAATATAACCCCAGTCCTCCCTCCTCACCCCCCTGCCCCCTCCAGGAAAAAAAAAATTGGAAAACTGAGCAGCTGAGTGGTGTGTATGATTTACTTCAGTTCTGGAAACAAGAAGGCTGTAGAGGCTTTCACCTAACAGGCTTGTTTTGTAGCACCCTGTGCTTGTTGCAGGTTGATAGTGTGAAATGATGCTGTTGTGTGAAGGCTTATGCCTAAAGCCCAAGGTGCCACATGAGATGTTTCTCAAGGTCATAAAACTTTCCTGGATGAGGATATTAAAATGAACTCAGCAGAGTTAAGTGACATTATTTTTCTTGTCAGCTTATGTGCTTGCAGAAATGAATATCTGGAGACTTTTTGTTGTTAATTTTAGTGCCTTTTAATCTGTGGAGTATTCTCTGATTGGAATTTTTGTTCCAGCACAGCATACTTGTTAAAAAAACTTTATGGATCCTGACAGCAAAGTACTTTTGCATTGAAGCAGTTCCAAAAGCAGCTCATAGCATTTATTTTTGTTGGTGGTTGAAGCTCAGCCAAAAAGCTGGTTCCTTCTTTTGAGTTAATCCTTAAAGTCTCCCTCCATTTGTATGTGCAGGCAGAGGGAAAGAGAATGGGGACACTGATATGTGAAGAGTTACAGGCTTAGACATAATTGTTGATGAAATTTGCATAATATGCTTTTCTGAGAATTTCAGGGCCATTTGGTCTTGGACCTTGATGTCACATACTCTAAAGAATTTTAGCAGGTTTCAGCATTGCAGTCAGAATCTCTCATAATTTAACAGTTTTAAACATAGTAACTTTAAATGGTAAAAATAAAGAAAAGAGAAAGACATAAAACTGTCAGCCAAAGGCACACATGCTTGCTTATAGTCACTGTTTTTTCCCTTGAATGAATCACTTGCTCTCTTGTTTTGATTTGTCTAGGAGCATTTTCTTCCATAGAAGAGATCCCAGAAAACATTGTACATGATCATGAGAAGAATGGCCTTCCACGCTTGTCCTCTTTCAGTGACTCTGAAATTAAAAAACGGTAAGTGGCCCTTCTAATGAGTGTGGGATGGGGTTGAGGTCAGCAGTGGTATGAGCAATCAAGGATACAGCTGAAGTCTGCATCTGAAACTGAGGACAGCAAGGTTTCTGCTCCACCTCTTGTATTATGGCACTATTCTGTTATCCTCACAGATGTTGCTGTGTCTGCCTTCCTACTGGCTTTGAAGGGGGAACACCAGTGTAATTTGTGATACAGTTAGGTGAGCCAACCAACTTCTTGGGATATAAGGTTTCTGTAAGTCAATGCATACCTAGTTGTTAGATAGTTGACCTTCAGAACTGAAGGTTTAATTGGACAGCCCATTCTGATGTCTTGTATGGTAAACCTTACTGCCTACAGGTAAGATTGTCATTGCAGCAGACTTAATTACTGGGATTGAACTGGTTAGGTTTAAATTGTTAGTCCTTCTTAGCCCCAGAATATTTTCCATTCAGCTGAACCACTTTGTCTTCCTGTTTAAGTGCTTCTGGTTATTTTCAGAGCCAAAAAAATACTCTGCAATAGAATTTCTACATTACTTTGGCTAGATTTTTAACTGTGCCTGCTCTCACCTCTACTAGAGCCTATGCCATATATAATCCTTGTAAGGGGTGGCAACATGGAGAGAACAGGACATAAGATGATGGAGGACACTTGTAAGCGTGTGCTTGCATGGGGCTTGTCTGCATATGCCCTTCTGAAGACTCAACCCTTTATACAGGTGTCAGATGTCAGTAGAGTTCAGCCCAAGGTTTTTTGTTGCATGCAGTGGCACAAGGATGTTTATCACAGCTGTGCCTGTAGAATTGGGGTCAGTTGATTGGGTTGATATTGTGCAAAGGAAAATATTGTCACTACTTTCTTGAGAACGTGGGTCTGTTCTCCCTCCCTGTGAGCAGCCCTGAGCACTGTTCACCTGGGGGTGAGCCCTAGTTAGGATATATGAAGTTGAATGCCATTATTGCTTGGGTTGCTGCATTCTGCTCAGCACGGAAGCTATGCTGGAGGTGTGTACTGTGGCTTTGGTTGGGAATTCTGAAATTACCAGAGTTTTAGGTGTGGAAAGCTGGATGGTGTGGATCTGTTGATTTAGTTTGCTGACCTCTATCTAGCCCTGCCTGGCTAGGAGTAAGTCAGGAGAATCTGAAGTATGATTCAAGTGCTGTAGAAGCTGAAAAGAGTCCATCCACATCCAGTCCATCCATCCTTATTTCAGTGGGGATTGGTCTCTCAATCTCTTTTCTTAGCTATTTATTGAATTAAACTTTGTTTTCAGTTTACTCCTCCTACAGATAATCTTACTACAGAATATTGCATATTACAATATCACAGTAATATATTAAATTCTGTTGAAAACTGTGGTCTCATGTTTCAGTGGTGTTCTCAGCCATTACTGAAAACATGACAAAACATCAAATAAAATGCCATTTTAAAATTATTTTTTTTACTTAAGCAGCAATTCATCTAACTGCCTGCCAGTGAAAAATGCAGCCTTCTGTATGCATTTAGCTGCACCAATGCACTTTTCCCTATGTCCTTATATATTTTGCTTTTTGAGCTTGATCACATGGCATTACAAATATCTTTGACTTGGAGTTCTCAGCGTCTTTTGTCTCCTGTTTATATGGATTGAGATAAGCTAAACTCCTCCAGTTTGAAAAGAAATGTGAAAACTAGGATAAACTATTTCCTCTTTGTCCTGTATGCAAAAACTGTTAGTAAGAACACAGAAATTGTATTTCTAGTCCTATTAATTATAATTCTGATAGACTACGCAAGTGCTCTAAGATTCACATTGTTGCATCTGTGTTCAGAGTTTATGTACATTTTGTAAGTACATGCTAAACACTTTCCTTAATTCTTTAATCTTTTTTTTCCTCTGTTTAGACTGAATTTATACTTCAAGTTTTTTATTGTTAGAGATCCATTTGAAAGACTTATTTCTGCATTTAAAGACAAGTTTGTGCACAATCCTCGGTTTGAACCTTGGTACCGGCATGAAATTGCTCCCGGCATCATTCGTAAGTACAGAAAGAACCGCACAGAGACCAAAGGGCTGCAGTTTGAGGATTTTGTGCGCTACCTGGGGGACCCTAATCACCGATGGCTGGATGTTCAGTTTGGTGACCACATCATTCACTGGGTAACGTATGTGGAACTTTGTGCTCCCTGTGAAATCACATACAGTGTGATCGGACACCACGAAACCCTGGAGGACGATGCTCCATATATCTTGAAAGCAGCTGGCATAGACCACTTGGTATCATACCCCACCATCCCACCAGGCATAACAGTGTACAACAGAACAAAAGTAGAGCGGTATTTTTCAGGAATTAGCAAGAGAGACATAAGACGCCTCTATGCACGATTTGAAGGCGATTTTAAACTCTTTGGTTATCGTGAGCCTGATTTCTTGCTTAACTGACACCTGGGATAAGATCTGAAAAAGTGTCTCATGGATTAATCTAAACCTGCGTGAATACCAGCTGCAGCACTGACAGAGCTGAGAATGACCATTTGTTTTCTGGCTTTTTGATGTTGCTCCACTTTTCAGTGAAATATTTGTCGTATGAGCAAGTACAGGCTTATAGTTGTTCTTTCCTGACCACGTTTTCAGTACATGACATTGCCGTTTGTTAGGAATTATGTCTCTGTTACCTGAAGTACAGAATTTGACTTCTCCCCTCTTCCCTCCAAGAAAAGAGAGGGAGAACAAATGGGCTGTAATCTTCCTCTCCTCCCAGACAGAAGGCCATTTTTGAAATATTGTGAAGTATTTATAAGGATGGTGATTCCACTGTAGGTTAACCCTGACATGTGGGTAAACATGGTGATTCCTGCTCATGAGAAAGTCATGTAGTCTCCCATGAGCTTTGTAAATGAGAGGCCAGTACAGGACTAGAAATTGATTAAATGCTTGACAAATATAACCATCTAGGTTCTGTCATGTGACTGCTATAGTAACAATAATGCTGATCTAATCCCATTCTTGTTTGTCAAAAAATGAATCTAATTAGACAGAAGCTTTTAGAGATGTAAGAAAATGAACTGGTTCCACACCTCAGTTGTCTCTATTTTTGTCAAGTGTTTACTGTATTTACTACTGATGTATTGAGCCTCATGATTCTACTTTTGATTTTCAAGAGATTATTTAACTCCTGGCTATGTAAGTTATGTGAGAACACCAGCTGCAAGTGGAGCATAGAAGAAATATGAAACTGCTAAGGAAACTTTAAGGAAACTTAATTTAAAGTATCAGTTGTATTTGTGGGAGCACATATAGTAATCACAAGATGCTCTCATGCAATTTAACTTGTCTTTTCTTCTAACAGTTAAGATTAATAAAGAAGTTACAAAAGCAAGATGTCATATTAAAGAGCTGCTTACTTGTGTTAATGATCCACCTTTTTCTTATATCCAGCATTGCTCAGTTGAGCACCTCAGAGAACAGAAAGTTTATCCCCCTCTGGAAATTCATCTCCTTACTGCTAAAGGAGAGAAAGAGACAAGATGGATCCCTGATTTTTCCAGTGATTCACTGCCATGGTATCCGAAGTCAAAAATGACCAACATTTATGTTACTGATGTGGTGGATTGGCTATTTGCCAAATGTTTGAATGTCACCTAAATTCATGTACCCATTTTACACATTAAAAAAAAAAAATCTGAATTGAGTGGATGCAGCCATCATACTTGCTTGTGTTTGTATTGTGTCTTATAAAGAGCAGTCTGTTGTCTGAGTTCACCAGCAATAAAAATCAGTGTGCTGCCACTTCATCCTGCAGGCCATGGAAGAGAGATAAACCAAGTATCTGAAACATAGGAATTGCTCTGTCGCTGTGAGCATGTGAACTGTATTTTTTAAATCATAGACCCAAAAGATTTATTTTCAGATCGGCATAATGTTGCTGGCTAGAAATGCTAATGACAGCCAGTGCTATGGAATCTGCTTTTAAATCCAGCCACTATGTTTTTGATAGCTTTCTGTATTAACACAAGGAAGCATCTTGCACTTGTGTAAAAGGAAAGCAGTGCCAAGCTGACATGTGCTGCTACCCACAAAAAGGAAGCCCTGTTGTAGCTGGAAATGGTTTCAGAAAGATCTCAACAGATGAATTGAAATAAGGGTTAATCACTAACTGGGCATTGTTAGCAAGAGAATAATCCACGGTGGCAAAGTTGGAAGGTGGGATATTTTTCAGGTTGGTTTGTTTTGGTTTTATTTAACAACAATTACAGTGCCCTAACTTGTTAGTTCTTAACCAATGATAAAAAGTTGTTAACAGCTCCAGGTTTTTCTGTGGTTTTCTTAATATGGGAACTTAGCAAAATGCACTGTTAAATGCATTTCGGAGCTAATAACCGATTGATTACCTCACTACCAATTTAAAATGTAACAGTGAATAATGTATAGTAAATTCAGGCCTTAAAGTTTAATAAAGTAGAATTGTTTTCCTCTGAAAGCATGAGCTGCTGATCACACAGAAGGCCAATGTATGTTTTTCTTGCTGAATTACTCAATGTATTGCTTGCTTAAAAATTGCCAGGTGGAAAGTGCTACATAAATATTAAGTAATAATAATTTTTTTCTGGTAGTTTTCTCTGCATTGAGTTCTCTCGGGCATCTGTGAACAGAGCTATGGACTGACATAGGCAGAGGTGCATAATCCTCTCCCATGTCCATGTTCCCAGGCTTTTCAGGCTGGAACCGGAATGCATTCATCATTTCTTCAGTTCAAATGCAATGTTTCTCCTTTCAGTTATATGTTCCTGAGCTATATTTTCTTTCTAGAAGGATGGAGGTTTTTTTTCCTTACATGGCGGAAGTAACAACGGTGCAATTTTGGCACGTCTCTTGAGGAAACTTCGGTACCATGATGGTCCTTGGCAAGGTGTGGCAGGGCTCTCCTTAAATTGGTGCAGTGCAGGTAGGACAGTCAGAGTGTGCTGTGTTAGGGAGGAGGCTCTTGCCATGCTAGTTATGATGAATTAAATGCTTGTGGTTTGTTTTAGCTTGATTGTACTCTGCACAAGGCTTTTACAAATGTAGTCTCAGTGGCATGCACAAACATCATTTGGCTGTTCCGATGTCATTTGCATACCGCTTTCAAACTGCAGATGATACTTATGTCATATTTTTGGAACTGCTGGCCCAGATTATTCTTTCTCCTTTCTTAATATTGTTACAGCTTCAGAAAACAAATTCATATCCTTACTTTGTGCATGTCTGTCTCTTTTTGTTGTCTCTCCTCAGCAGCTTTTGAATCCTTTGGCCCATTTTAGCCACATTTTACAAAGGAAAGTCAAGAGGTAGTGAGTTGAAGTAATTTTCTTGAAAATAGGAGGAAGAACGCTCCTTGTACATCAGAGAGCTCATGCTGTATGTTGGCTTTAGTACAGATGGGAAACACTTTTACTGTGTGTGCTCGTATGGAGCTCCTAGTTTCTAATGGACTCCCTTCCCTAGTGCTCCCTACAGTTTGGCCTCTTAGCTCATCTAACAAAGACAAAAAATTAAATTAAAATGTGTTCCATGGGTCTGTTATCTTCACGTTCCTAATAAAATTGAGCTGACTGGGTTTTTTAAGATCTTGGAGGTAAGAGGGTTTGTCTTGTGAAAATGGATTCAGAATTCACTTGCTTGTGAAACAACTTTATGGTAATACCTATCCCCTTTCCTTTTAACTTCAGCACGCAGTGCATTGTCTGCTGTGCTTTCTGATTGCGTGCCATGAAGATGTTTTTCTGTAGTTAAAAATACATGTGCTTTTTTTTTTTTTTNGTTCTGTCAGAGAAAGTGTCTTGAAAATATGTATTCTTCCCAAAAAAGCATGTTGTTCTCTGATTCATGCACAGATGCTGCCCTGTTTGCACTGGGGTAAGGCTCCCTGCTGCTCCACGTGTCTCCATCCTCAGATTAAGGAAGCCATCAGACAGCTCTGGCTTTTGTGCAACATTACTTTTTCCTTGAGGTGTTAATAACTTTGTTGGCTGGGAAAGCAGCCTTTGATCTTATCTGTGCTCCAGAAAGTTTGCTGAGAAAAAGAGTGATTATATAGGGATTTCTTAAGCTTATTTTCTCAGATGAAAAAGGATGTCTTGTCAGTGTATCTGCCTGTATCTGATATCACTTAATTGACAGAGAGAGGGGGAATGATCTTTCTGCTTAATGGCCGTGTAGTGATTTATGCTAAGCCCCCATCCTATTGTTATAGCAACATGAAGGGACCTGGAAGAAGGTGTAAAGTCAACATGTGCTTATTTGAAATGTGAGGGTATAAAGGAAACTTGACATGGGAGTTGGTTCCTGGAGATTTATCGTGTCCAATTACTTGTTACATGTCATCTGCAGAGGCTGGTGTGGATTCTTTGTGGCCTGTGCTTGAGAAGATTTATGCAAGGTAGAAAGAAGCTTGTGGGTGGTGGAAAATTCCCTTTCAGCCTAAGTTAGCTGTGCGTGTTCCTGGACTGCTGCCGTGGGGAAGGTTTTAGAAGGAAATGATCCTATTAGCAGCAAAGCCTTTCAGTGCTTGGGCTGGTGAGCAGAGTGCCTCCCTCCTGAAGGAGGAGTGACTTCGGCTCACACTGATGGGTGCAGCCAGCTTTGGTGCTGCCTTGTATAAATCTCTATTTTTGTGCTTTTAATGCAATTGTGTGCAGCTGAGCTGTCAGCTTGGTTTCCTGCGTGTGGCAGTAGCCTGAGGTGACTCATCTCCTCGCCACCAGAGCAGCTTTGAAAGGCCTGCAGCCTGTTTTGCTATGCAGCAGGAGACATTTCCCTTATGAAGAGAGCAGCATTAAGCCTGCAGCCATGCAGCTGGTGACAACTGGCTGGTGTAAGCACGAAAATGGTGCTGTTTGGGGCTTCCTGCTGTAAAATCATCATTTTCCCTTTTAATCCAGGCAGGAGTGAAAGGGGAAAAAGATGTGTGTTTGCTTTGAGTCACGAAAAGGAGCCGTGCTGTTACAAATTCCAGACTGGTAAACCCAAGCAGGACAAAGCCTGTGAAAGCAATGCTGAAAAAAGCCATGGGTGTTTTTTCTAAGGCCCCTGGAGATGCTGGACACATTGGAGAGTTGCTGAAGCTTTCTGGGAGGTGTCAGAGGAGCAAGCGTGCTCCCCATAGCATGTATGTGCATGCCAGAGGAGCAGATGCTGATGGGGCAGCATGCACATGGCAGGCTGAAAGTGTGAAGCATCTACTGTGAGTGTCTCTTTGAAATCACAGAAAGGAGGAAAGAAGCAAAAAAAAGTGGGAAGGAAGTAATGAAAAAATAATTCTGAAGGCTGCACCCCTGGAAAATGCAGTACCCACTCTTAACTGCCAGAAACATGCTGACTGCTCTGGATGTGTACAAATAATTCCTGAGCAGTGTGCAGGACCAAAGCAAATCTGCAAATGGGAGGGTAAACCGCAATCACAGGGAATCTGTACATGCTCTGGAAAGTGGTTTAATACTGAGAAGCTAGCCAAGGCTCCCAATTGTGCCTAAGTAAGTGGATCTCATCTAGGAAAAATGCATAGGTATACTGGAAGCATACAAGTAGAAAAAGCTCTTGTGGGATAATTAGCTCTCTCAACAACCAAGTGTTATGCACCTGCTGTGATTTAAGAAATAGGAACATTTTCTCTTGAACATGTTTTTTTCCTCTTCAGCGTTTCTGCTTTATTCAGTTTTCTTTCCTGTGTCCTGAGAGGTCTTTGAATGATACACCGCAGTAGGACACATCACTCTTCTCTTGTCAGAAGGGTGGAAGAGGTTGTAGCAAAGACGAAATGTTCTGTGTAATTTTGAGAAACACAAGAAAAATACAGGGAGTTTTTATCAATCATGAATGAACTTGTGGTGACTGAAGCATTAAGATTGCATGGATTACTTCTTAGATGTTTCATGTGTTGGGCAGAAATTCACTTACAGAAAAATTACCGCTGTTCTGTATTTGGCATCTTTGTCCTTATGTTTTGAGTAGCTCCCAGTAAGGTTTTACAGCAAGTAAAATTTGATGTCTGCCATACCACAAAGCTTCGCTTTGGATCCACTTACTTTGCTCTCATTCTTCTGTAAGTATTTTGTAGAGTTAAGAGTCAACTCTGCTCTTACTCGGTTTCTTTGATTTCTGACTGTTCTTTGCAATGCTGTAGCACTTGTACTCGTGAAAAGGCAATGAGCAAGAAGAGTCAGCAAATACTCTGCAGAGAACAGGACTCCAAAGCAGACCTTTATTTGTATGCTGCTTCCATCCACAGCATCTGCTTTCCTTTCATTATCTTTTCAGTCTAGTTCTTTGCTGTAAAACCCATTGGGGTACGTACTTGTGGTTAAAGCTACAGATTTAGAAATGCGTAAGAGGGAAGGTATTAGGAACAGTGTTGCAGCAGGAAAAGAAAGAAGCAGCATGAGGAAGGGGCTTCCACACCCCCTTTTCACAGTTCCAAACCTTTTGCTCCATCTTGTACACTCTTGTTTGACAGCTTTTAGGACATAGGTTCTTGGCCTCATGGGAAGCGTGGTGTGTAGTGTAGCTGGGTTTCTCAGTGTCTCGGCTACATGCTTGCACACACTTGCTCTTCACTGATAGAATCAGGAAAGATTTTTATAGGTGAGACCTTTGTTCCATCAAGTGTTACAGTACTGCATAGCAAAGAGGGAGCAAAGGTGTTATTTCCTTCCTTTCTGAGCAGTAACAGTGTGTTCCTTAATTCTCTTGACTACCGGAGAGTATAAACATGATTTCACTTTTCTGGAAGATGACCAGTGATAACAACAGTGTTTTTATCAGGTTTTAATCTTAGAACACTGTTTAGATACCTTTCTGTGTGACAGCAAGGTACTGCAGTAAATTATAATTGGTTTTTGTGGGTTTAGAGTTGACTTAATAGATCATTGGAAATGCCATTCTGATGGAAAACAACTTAGGTGCATTGCTTCTATCTCCATGTAAGGATCTGTCATATGATTGCTTGCCAGTCAGAGAAAAATAACTTCATTAGATAGCGATGCTTTTTTATTGTAATCCTCTTACTTGTGGATTTGGGTCTTAAAATACAGCATGGTAGATTTGTCTTGTGTACTCCTCTCCTGTTCTAAAGTAGCATTGGCAGAAATGTCATACCTCTATTATTTTGGGAACTCTTTTCTGCAGCTTCTAGTTGAAACTGTTTAAGCACTTGGCATTGGAAAGTGTTTAATTGGACTGTGGATACACCAGAAGGACAGTGTGAAGACTTTGATGAAGAACTACAAGCCAGCAGTGTAACATGGCTGTGAGAAAGCTACCACCTGATTCTGCATGCATCCAGGTAAGTATTTCCAGTAGTGGCCAATAAATATGAGTATGGTGACCAAGGCTGTGGAGATGCCTTGCCTTGACCCCATTTCCAGTTCTCATCAGCTGTGACTCTGGGGAGCTGGCAGAGTTGCAGAGCTGCTGCTGTTTGAGCAGAATGACCAGAACTTGTTCAGCCTGAGAAAGAAGAGGGAGTATAATAGATGTCTAAACCTGTACTGAGACAAATGAAGTAGCCAGAGAAACTTACATCTAGAGAAGGAGGGGAGCCAGAAGACAATGCAGTCACAAAGACAAACCAGTTTGAGTTGGCCAGGAGCCAGCTGAGGCTGGAAAATAGGAGGAGGTTTCCTACCCTGAGGCTGTGTGTTGTCATTTTGGTATATACAAAGAGAGCAAAATAATAACAGGCTGCTATGCCACTGCCTATTCAAGCAGCAGAGGCCTTGACTTTGTAGACTTGTTTAGGTTGGAAAAGACCTCTAAGGTCATGGAGTCCATCCATTAACCTGACACTGCTAGGTCACCACTAAACCACGTTTGTGAGTGCCACAGCTACACAGCTTTTAAATACTTCCAGGGATGGTGACTCTTCCGCTTCCCTGGGCAGCCTGTTCCAGTGCTTGACAACCCTTTCAGTGAAGAATTTTTTCCTGTCACAACTTGAGGCCATTTTCTCTTGTTCTGTCACTTGTTACATGGGAGAAGAGACCAACACCCTGGCTACAACCTCCTTTCAGGTAGTTGTAGAGAGCAAGATGGTCTCCCCGACAACCCCAGCTCCCAGCTATCCTCCAGGTCCCATCTCTTCTCTCAGCCCAGTGAGCTGTGGCTATGAGGACAGCACAGCAGGGCTGGTGCCTGAGTGCTGGGTGATCTGACTGGGAGGAGAAGGATCCACAGAGGCAAGTGGGGCCAATCTTGCACAACCACATACATTCAGCTCAGTCTTGTATGCCATGACATGGGTTATATATCTGGGGAGATGTTGCCATCTCCTGTCTCCTTTTCTTCTTTAGCACTTCTTAATCACATTTAGAGACAGTGAAAGAAATGTCAAAGTTTGAAAGAAGCCAAGAGCACAGCGTCAATTCCCTGACATTTTCTCTAGTGGAAAGTTTATGGTTCCTGTGGAAAGCTTACGGTGTTTCCCCCGTCTGTGTTTGAGTTGATGTTTGATACAAACAGAAGTGACTTGGTAGAAAATAAGAGGGGAGGTAAAGAGTCTCATGGACTAAATTCTTCATTTAAAGTCTTTGGGATCCCCGGCCTTTTTCCCTTCCTAATCCAAGCGAGAGGTTAGACAGCATGCTGCAACCAGACTCCAAATCCAGATAGCCCATCTCTAACTGGCCAGACTGACTTGACTGTCAGCATGGCACAGTGCACACATGTCATTGCTCAGAAGGACCTCTGCAAGGCATCACTGCTGCAGGCTCTGCTGATCCCATTCAAACAGGTATCTCCTCTAGAAAATGAGTCATGAATCTTCAATCCACCTCCTCTTTCCTGTCCCTGAAGAGGAGATTAAAGAGCACTTTTCTGCAGCAGGGAGCTGCCCTTGTCAGACATGAAGCTATTGCTGGGGGAACAGCACACCAAATAAGCTTTATTGATGACTGAGCCCTATAAACAAAACTTTTGCTATGAGGCGAAGTACTCAAGGTATTTGTAACACGTTTAGAAAAGGTGAAAAGTTCCTGTAGGAGACCGAGCAGAACTAAAATATTTATGGCTTTACTGTCAGCAGATACCTTTAAAAGAGAATTGTAACCTCTGGGTTCAATCATGCAGAGTGAACTTAGCATGTAGGCTGCCAGTGCTTACAGCTAATACAGGGTACATGGAATACTGTCAGGAACTGATTTTGATGCATTATTTTAATTTTTCCCTGGCACACAAATCATGAGGGGTGTGTTTGCAATCTGGAACAACCTAATGCTCCAGACTGTGAGCAGTACTTTGATTTGCCATCTGAAACTTTAACATGTATTTGAGGGCTTTCTTTGTAAAGTATTATTCTGAAACACACTACGGCTGCAAGGCATTTCACTTGAGCTAAAGGTACAGAAAGATCTAGTGTAGTCTCTGCTCTACCTGAGAGGGCAGAGTGTCAGGGAACCTGGACTTCCATGCAGTTACCTGAGTTTTGCTTTGTTTAACATCTGTTACTTGAGGTGAGTTCTGCAAGGGCAAATCACCCCATCTTCAACTTGGAGGAGCTTACAAGCAGTTTAGGGTATTTGGCTGAGGTAGTTGCTTTTACAGGCTGTAAAAGCTGTGACCTGATACTGCCAGGTGCAATTAGGTTTCTGAAATGCTTTCTTTATAAACCTCTGATTACTTGTAATTTTGCAGACTGTATCTAAGAGCTAAAATGGTTATGTGGTTTCTGAGAGTACCCTTAAGTAAAGTTACTTAGGTTGTGTTGTGCCCTTGATGGAAAAAGACATCTTGTTTTGCTACACTGGTCTCTAGCAAGGGATGAAGGATTTAAAACTGAGTGAGAAGGTGAAGTCACTCTGGTGTTTGAAATGTCCCCTTTGCTGTCTGGGGGATAGAACCACTGGAAAAATGACAAACTTTTGAAGAATACAGGCCACACAACCTGGGTAAAGTCCTAGAGATTGGTGGCTAAATTCTTTACAGAGTGTATGTCCTGTCCTGGCCTGCACATGGTGAAGAGGGCTCTTCCATCAATCCCTGCTCCTCACTGCAGCAGCCTACTGCAGCCTCGGGTGCTAGACCCACTGGGGATTGGAGGGGCAAGGATAATTCAGGAGAATTCAGCCTATAGGCTTGAATAAGGAGACTGAACACTTAGAGAAGCTTTTGGGAGAGAAGGATAATAGTAGTGAAATCCAACAAGGTGGGAGGTGGAGTAGAAGCAAGGGACTGAATGTGCAAGACTTGCAATATAAGAACTTGTGAAGGATGCTGAGGCTGATGGGACTTGCTTTGCTTTTTCCCGTTTTG
This sequence comes from Pachycephala philippinensis, assembly GCA_013397055.1. NCBI lineage: Eukaryota > Metazoa > Chordata > Aves > Passeriformes > Pachycephala > Pachycephala philippinensis. The sequence continues at coordinate 818,232 of VWZT01016183.1, forward strand.
TGTTTGTTTGTTTGTTTGTTTTTCAGTTTTTGGTTTTGGTGGTTTGTGGGTTTTTTTGGTTTTTTCTTTTTTTTTTTTTGACTGATGTCTAGAAATTTACATTCAGGAATTGCTGAGTTTGCAGCAGCTGGTACAAAACGCTGGGAAATGCCAATATTAGGGACTTCCCCCATGCACTTCTTGCCCACACTTCTTAGTGTACAAGTTATTCTCATGACATTGTCAAATGCTATTTTTTCCACAGAATTCATGTCTCATTCATTGTACTGGAGAAAAGGGCTCCTGGCTTGAGCAGTTCTTGAAGATGAGTAAAATGCCTGTGGTTCTGCTTTCTTACCTCTTGCAGAAAATAGAAGGTGGGTTCTGAGACAGGGAGAACCGCAAAAAGAAAAAAATATAATCTTATAATCTGCAAGCAGTTGCCACAAAAGTTTTGCATAATGCCAATTATGTCACCAAACCATGAGTCTCACAAATCCTGTCACTGGTTACAGGTTCCTCATTCTTTAACTGCAAACCTTCAGCTATGACTTGTACAAGCCCTGTTTGTTCATAGCTGCAACTGAAGTCATAAAAGGCTGGAGCCTGAATAGGACTTTTGGGTTTAGATACCTCAGTTGACACTCCAAAATGGATTCATATTTTTTCTTTAGGCTTCTGTACAGTTGCTCTCCACTTACAAACCCAGGTTGCTCCATCTCACAGGCATTTTTAGAAAGTAATTACTGGCTAGAAAAAGAGAAGATGGGGGGTTTCTCAGTTTTGCTCTGGGCAGTGTCATATAAACATGCCCTGAAGGACAAAACTAAGCAGAGAAAAGCTGCTCAGCCATGAAGGAGGAGAACCAGGCACAACACATAGATGTGAGGTGACAGGTTAGAGAGCCAGGACTATCAAGCACATTCCCCTAAAGACCAGGGTTCCTGGTATTAATGCTGGCTATGAAATCATAGACTGTCCAAAGCATGCCTTGGTAGAAGTTATGAGTGGGGGTCAGGAGCATTTCTGTGAAATAAAGCTCTTACTGGCCATTCCTTTGATGCTGTGGTTCAAACATATTATTTATGGGGCATGAGAACTGGTCTCCTCAGATGAATGTGGGCACCTAACATGTTCTGCTGAATAGAAACCCCTCAAGTGTGGATGTAGCATCCCCATTTTGTGATCCTATCTGCTGCTAGACTTTTTTGTCCATCTGATTTACACTACTTTCTTCAACCCCTTGGCATGCAAGCAAGACCCCTTGTAGAATTCCTAGCATTCCAAATCCCCTCTTTGAGACACAAAGTTAGCTTGGCTGTACTCTTGACCTCCTTACCTTGTTTTGCACCAGCACCTTCGTACCCAGGCAATGTGATCTCCTGCTCACACGCTGTTTTCCAAGTAACATAGACTGGGTGTGACACGCTGGGCCGAACACAAACAGCAATTTCACTTGTCAGGGAGTTCCTCTGGCTTGACAGCTCATGCTGTTGACTCACTGGGAGGCTTTTAACCTGCAGCACTACTGCTATGGGACCCAGTTTTACTGGAGGACAGTCCCTCTGGCACACCTGAATGGCTCTGTGCGTGTACTGTGCCTTTCAAAGATCCACAGTAAGTGATGGCTGCTGCGCATTGCCTTGATTGAAGCCTGACACCCACATAGCAACTGGGATGTTCAGTGTATGGTGGGAAGGGAAACCACTGTTAGTAATCCTTCTACAGCTGCAGAAGCCATAAGGTACTTGTGTGAAGGTAATGAAATGTACATGGAGAAAATCCTTGTAAGTGGGTAATGATTAGCCTACATCATTATTGCTTATTTGGCCTATCATGGGGGTTTTTGGTTGTTTTACGGTTTGGGATGAGGCCAGGGTCAGACTTTAGAAACAAAGAGAGTATTTTTTGTTAATTAAGAAAAATTATGCTTGAGTTCTAAATTAAATCAGAATACCCTTAAGCTGCCCTGCTGTGAATGCTTCTACGCAGATCTTCTGGCACCAAGTCAAGCATTGTCACCACTACTGTGCCTACTATTTGTTATTTAGGCATGTACGTGGGGATTTCTGGTGAAGACAGGGCAATATTAATGCTGCTGTGCAAGCCCTGAGTGCAACTTCATCCAAACATGGGCAAACAACTCCAAGAGAGACTTTTGAACCAGAACGAGTGCAGAGAAGCTTGGAAAAAGTTGTGTTAGGGATCTCTGGCCTAGACTGATTCATAGGTTGTACAGAGAATTTGTAGTCATCTTTTCTGACTTTCTGTATTACATTTACACAGCCATTAAACTGTACTCCTGAATTGACTGTTTTGACCACAGGTGCATGTTTAGGAAATGGGAGTAGGAAGGAATCTGACCTGAATTTACAAAGGTTCATTAACGTAGAACTCAGCACAGCTCTTAGTAAAAGATCTTAGTTTTAATTACCTTCACAGGTAATTACCTTCTATTATCATCACAGTTAAATATTTATTATTCATTTCTACTCTAAACTTTCTTCAAGCTTCGTATGTTCAGACTTGGGATACTTCAGTTCGCTACAGCCAGGAGATTTGATGTGATGTCTGTTCTGGCACAGATGCCAGTGGAGGATCCTGCACCTTACCAGAACAATCATTAGAGGTGGGAAGAACTGGGACTGACTTGTAGCTGTGGGGTTTATACCCTAGTATCTCATATATGTCACCACTCCAGTAACCCTCATGGAATAAGGCTCTGTTCCTGGCATGCACTGCAGAACCACTGTCAGCTTTTCAACTTCTTTGACCTTGTATGTCAGCCCCATGATACATGGAATCGAGAGAAATTTGCTTTAAGAATCAAATCAAGCTGATGGAGCCAGGAATTAACAAGAGAGGCATTAGGAGCTCATTTATTTCCTCATGGTGTAAATCTAAACCCCTGGCATGGTATCCAGAAGACATTTAATTTTGTAGCTGCATAGCAGCAGTCCGTATCTTTCAGCAAATCACCTTCATCTATTCACACTTAACAGCACTGTTGTTTGTTCTCTTTGACCTGACAAACCAGAGATGAGAGGATTAGGTTTCCAGACACTGTGAGTCTTTTCCTTAGTGACCAATCTGAATTTCAGGCTTAAGTGAGCCAGTTGACCGCCTAGTGAGATACGGCACACCTTGGAACTAATAAGCCTTGGCTATAGTTGTAATTCATTGGTGACACCTGCCTGTATTACTTTACCTGGTTAGCTGGCACTGACTCTGTGGTACGTGAAATCTGCTGACTTTATTGAGGGATTGGGCAGGCTGCCCCACTTAGGAAACTAAAGACGTTGAAAGACACCATCTAAATAAGGTTTACAGAGGACCTAAGCCAAACAGTCTGGAGAGAAGAGACTGCTAGAAGAGATCAGAGTGGTGTGTAGTCTGCTGATTACTGGTTTAATAAAACCGGAAAATAGATGTGTGTATGTATGCAGGGAGAATTAAGGTAGACTGTGCAGACTATGTACTGGGCACAGGTTGCTTGAGAGTAAGATGGAAAAAGATTTATTCATGTTATAATCAGTAAATTAATGGTCAGCTTTAGCGGTCAGCTGTGGTTGTCCCATAATAGTACTTTATAAGGATGACCATTTAAAATAAACCTCCCTATAGCTCTTAAAAGTAAGTACCATATATTTCTGTGACTGAGAAATTACAAGTTTTTTATTTATGTTGTATGGATAGAAAAATGCACTTTATATGTAAGCTTCACACACATTTGAAAGCCATATTGGGTTCTGCATGATTGTGCTAGCTGTTCAGAATACATTTCACTAGAAACCTTAACAGCTTTCAGAGATGCCATTCTAAATATCCTGATGGAAGACATTCTTAATGTGTCCTTACTCATTCTAATCATGGCTGCATTTATTAAAAAATATTTTGAAAGAAAAGGCTACAAACTCCCTACACCTATTTTTGTACTCTTTCCATGGACAAAAGATTTGCTTGCATGCTAGCAAACACACTGCAACTGCAATTAATCACAGAAGTATTTTTCCCTTCTTGTCTTATTTCTTTCCAAATAGTTAGTTTTAACTGGGAAGATGGTGATTATTATTCAGGTACTCACTTTCCAGTGTTCTTCTTTAGCTCCTGGACAGCAATTCACAAAATATCCGTTTGCTTGTGATGGAGCCAATACCTGCATGGTGCTCGTGTGGTTCTTTTGATAGACAGGGTTGTGTTCAGATATTTCATTAAAGGGGCTGATCTAATCCTTTTAAGTTTTACTATTGGCTTCCTTAGATCTGGATCAGTCTTAAAACTAATCAGTTCTTAGCTGGATAACACCCAATGAATCTGGATGGTGAATAAAGCAGCATAAAGGATCTCTTTGTTGTAACTGAGCCAACCTACACACATATAACCTTATTTTTGGCTGCCAGCTCCCTTAAGTGATCTTATTTTCTTCAGTAATTAATGATGAATCATGTAGACATAGGTTAAAAAAAAAAAAAATCAAACAAAGCAAGCATTTTATCTTTTCCTCCTCTACTTTTTCCATCTTTCTGGTCCTGTGGCTGAATCCAGTCTTATTTGCTCAAAATGCTCTCCACTTGGAATCTTGCTCATTTCTTCAAGGCTAACAGACATTTGAGAAGACATCCCAGTTTTTTGGAAGAGCCTGTTGTGTTTCATCATGTTTCATGGGTTTCATGGGTGTTTCATCCTCCCATGGCACTGCAGCTGTAGAAGTTTAAAACTTCTTGCTTTCTTCAGCCTGTCCTTCCCTAGAGACTGGAGCCTCTCATCTCCTGCCTTCGCTTACCCTTTCCTCGTGCTTCCCCTCAGCTTCTTACCAGCCTGTGGAAAACATCCCTTCTTGCAGCTGTCACACAACATAGCACTGCCCTTACTGCCTGCCACCCCTCACCTCCAAATGCCATCACTGTGCCACTCTAATTCTACTTTAGGTCATTCCAGTATTTTTTTGTGTCCTACCCATTGTGTTTTGCAGTTACATCCTGTCCTGTGTGGAAGCCTTGTGACCATTGCCTCCTGATTCCCTTTCTTTCAGATCTTAAGGCAGAAGGGTGCTGTCCCTAAGAGCTTTCCTCTCCAACGCCCCTCCGAGCGATGTCAGCCCCAAACACAGCTTCAGCTATTAGCTTTGTTCTGCCCGCAGCTAACTCCCCACAATCAGGATGCATGCTCCTCGGTGGGTACCTAGCCCTTGGCTAGCCCACTTGGTCACAATCATCAGTATCCTTGTACTTCTTTTTAACCAGACCTGTAACCTTGGTTTCCTATGGTTAGACCCTAATGTTCTGGTTTTCGTTCCATATTTTTATTCCTGCCTGCCCTGCGTTTTCCAAACAAGATCTCATGTCTCTTCACACTCCTGTATTATTTTCCTGGCCTCAGCCACACTGTTCCTGTATGACTGAGTAGCCTGCTCTCCCTCTCTGGCCTCTTTTCTAGTGATGCTCATTTATTAGTCAGTTGTTCAAATCTCCTTCCCTTCCTGTTTGTTACTCTCTTATTTCTCCTTCAGGTTATCTTACTGCCTCACTTCTTCCTGAGCAGGAAACCCCCTCAGACTCCTTCATAGCTTTGTTCAATCCTGCTTGCCTGGCTTTTTGGCTTCTGAAGCAGTCTGCTCTGCTATAGTGACCCAAAATCAGCTTTTAATCAAAATATGAGAAACCACTGTACTCTTCTTCCAATCCTTGCCTCTCCCCCCAAGAAAACAAACAAACACAAAAAAAGACAAACACTCACTGCTTAGGATGTGGCAACTTGCCTTGTCCTGTCTGCTCTTGGCTGGCAAAGAAGAGACATACTACTGTTTTGCTCTCTCCAAATTTTGTCATTCAACCTGCCTATGCATTTTGTAGACTGCCAGACTCCTAGTACCAGGGATGTCATTGGGAGGTTTTTAGTGCTTGAGCTGATGAGAGTAATGTTGCTCAAGGTGATGGGTCCTCTGTGAGGGATCCATGCTGAACACTTCACCAGGAATCACTGATAGCTGCAGCAGGGACTTCCAGAGCATTCTTTGAGTGGGGACATGAAGACAGCAATTAGCAGTTTCCACGCGAAACAAGGCATGGTACTGCTCCCCACCTGTAAGAACATGATACCTCCTCTGCCTTAACACTGTCAGCTCTTTGCAATGCTTTTCCCATCTGACCCACATTTAATTTTGCTAGCATAATGTCTGGGAGTTTTCATGAAAATGTGTCGTAGGCTGACTCACAGTAAAGAAGCAATCAAAACAGGACAAGAAAATTTCTTTCAGGCAAAACAGTATTTCATGTATGCATCTAACTGATGTTATTTGCTTTTTTCATGCTAGATTGCCACCGGCCAAGAATTTCAAGGTTGGGAAAGAAATACATGCTTGAGGTCCAGCTCTCCCTTCAGTGAATCCCAGGCAGCACTCCCTAAATGAAAGCCCTCACACCTCTGTTAATTAGGGTAGTACCTGGTCCTCAGGACACAGAGCATGGGAAGCTGTGATCACAGGTAGGACGCTCAAACACAACACCAGGATGTCCTCCATGCTCCTATAAAACTCATTCCAGAGCACAGTCTCAGAGAAGACTTGTTGGCATGTGGTGTCACACCAGCACTGTAAAACTATAGGGCAATTGCTTATGATATGGATTAAAAGTGCTTCATTTCAATGGATACTTTTCCTACTAATAGTAGTAGCCAAAGAGCAAGACGACAAAATGCCATGTGAAAAGAGAGATGTAAGATTACATGTACTCAAAAGTCAAGTGTGACACGGATGAGAGAAAACATTTGAGAACATAATGGTGTCCTGGCAGGACTGGGAGAGAAGCTTGAGAAAAGTTTCTCCCCAGCCACGTTTTTCTCCCTTGAGAAAAGCTTCTCCCCAACCACATTTCCAAGGCAGACCATCTCCCTCAAAAATGTTTGTGCAGGGCTGCAGAAATGGCAGAGGCCCCCAGATGCCAACAGATGTCTCTCGTCCCCATGGAGATGCCACCTGCGGTGCCTACCATCCAGCTGGATGACCCCCCTGTTGGATGGCTGGCACCAGAAGGGATTTGGGATGCCATGAACTGCAACATGCTATCCTGCTTTTTAAAATGAGCTCAGTGCCAGATGCCAGAAGAGTCCCCTGCCGGGGTGTGTATCATCCCACTGAACTTCAGGATGCCCCGGTGCGACATGAGGCGGGGTGACAGTGCTTTCCACCCATGCATGGTACATGCACCTGGCTGTTGGCTTTCAGCCTGGGCCTGGTGCTGCTGCACTTCAGCATCTGCAGCAGCCCAGAGGAGTGGGAGATGTGCTTTGCTAAGCCACAGCTCAAACAGGGATTGCAAACAAGTGTAACATCACCCAATTTCACCACGGATGTGTTTGCAGAACCCCTTCCCCTAGGTGGGCAAACTGACCCCGGGTATCCAAAGTTGGATGGAGATCAGTCATCATGAGGACATCCTGCTTCAGCCCTGTGCCTGACAAAAGCCCTGCTGGTGCCAGCAACAGAGAGAAACACAGGTTTTGATATTTCTTCAGGAATGTGAACTAGCACAGTGGAAAATATTTGTGTATTATTCTGAAAATCCAAGCTGATGCTTACCGAACGAGACTAAAAAATTGCCTGATTCTATGCTAGGAGGAAGCAAAACAACTGGGACTGGGCTGTCCTTTAGTTTGTTTTACTTAAGCATGAACAATACCACCTCATGACATTACAGTGTATAACATGAACTAATACATAAATTGAAAAAGTTAATACACTCTCATTCTATAAAGATTGACTGTTATCATAGCTAGGGAAGGGGATTTTCTTAGCAGCGCTTATCTCAGAAGCTATTGGAAGGGAATCCGGTAGTACACTTTAATTGGCTGCTTTTGCATCATAAGATGTGTTAATGATTTGTTGGACAATTATTAAGCTGTTTAATCTTCCCATCAGCCCATGCAGGATGTAGTTATGAATAACATCTTTTGTACACAACACGTGTGACTCTGAAAAGATGAGATCCATCTCCTTCTTTGGGATGTTGCAAAGAAACATGAGAATCTCCAGAAACAGTCCTAGCTTCTGCAGTTCACAGCAGCTGGATTAATGTATTACACATCTTCTGGGGGAAAAAATGATCTTTGTTATGTTTAACATCAGCAGCTTTTAGCTATCACCTTTTTCATCACTAGCACCACCCTGCTACTTTCTTATAAAAATACTTCTGAAAAAAGGCTTTCTTGAAAAAAAAATTTACACTATTGCTATTTCAGTTGGGGCAAATTCATTAAGCTGGCAAAGACTGTAGTAGTAATAATTATACAGTGACCTTTTCTTTTGAAAGCTGGAAAGCTTGTAATAAATGAGTCAGTGATTAGGGAAGGAGAAAAGCAGCTGAGTGCTGGCTGGAAGGACTGCATTCGGCACTCTGCTGTGCCAAAGAGTAAGGCATTTACATCATGCCTTGGGGGGTGGTGCTGGTGGTGCTAATTGTATAGCTCTTGTTTGCAGTGTGCTCTACCTGAGGCCCAAACACAGGCTGAAGTCTCAGCACCTCTGTCCAGTTGCAGCTCAACCAAAGGAAGATGTACTTCTGAAATAATCTGCATATCTGAAAAATCCTATTCTGAAATTTCATCCACTAAATCCAGTGCCCCAAGTTGGTGGCCACTCTGGACTTACCTCAATTTCCCAGCTCTCAAAGGGTGAGCTGTTATTCCTTTAGACTCATGCTCTTGTTGAAAATATAAATGTGTGCATATTTGTGAATATTCCAGTGCTGTACCCTGAATTTTACAGAAAAACACACAAGGAAATTTATAATTCTGCTACTGCAGCAAAGTATGACTAATACAAAGTAAAAGGTGCAAGGGGACTGCATGCACAGTGACCAGGGAGAACATTACAGTTTGGATGCCCATTAATCGAGTATCTTCTTTCCTGTGACTAAACCAAGACAGGCATGCATCCTGTAGAGAAAATACTATGTCATTAATTAAAATCATATCAGGTTAATGCATGAAGGAGATATTAAATAAGCATACACAGACTTAATTATACTGTACCCTGATTTTTGTGTCTTTGACTTTACAACTCTACAACTCTTTTAGTGTGGTACCTTTATGGGTGCCTGTGCACTGATTATATCCCAATTAACTTATTCTGAAACAATAAAAGACAGATTTCCTCCAACAAAAAAAATCATCAAAACAAACTGGAGTTTAATACTTCAAACTACCTTGGAACGGAAAAGTGTTAGAGGAATTAAAAATGCCCTCCAAATATGTAAATGCTGTCACTTCAAAGTTACTTCATCTTCTCCTTTCCCCTTCAAGCTCCAAGTAAATTCTACCCTGGGGAAAACCCTGTGGAAGCTGGGCCTCAGGAAGAAGTTGAAAATTAGGCTACAAACTTAAAGGAAACCTCATGATGACTTTGAAGTGTGTAACCATGACTCATTGGAGTAAGTACCTGTAATTCTCGCCTTGGGAAGTGGATGGACTTCTACATGGTGCTTGAGAGTGTGTGATGAGGCCACTCCTAAGGGGAAGCATAGTATTAACAGGAAAATAATACTGCTAACGGGGAGAGCCTCTAACAGCCTTCCACGGAGTAGCCAGTTTTGGGTGATGGGACTTTTTAAAAAATGATGAAGCCAGAAGCAGTTTTGCCATGGTTAGTGAGTACAAGAGGTGGTTCTTTATCTCCTTTTCAATCCTACGCAGTAGCTACAGCTTTTCTTCAAATAAAAATTATAAATCAACTTTCTGTCAGCCTTCAGATCCTTTATGGAAAATCCATTCTGTTTTGTGGCTGTTGCAATCAGTTGCTTGTAGTTTGTCCAGCATGAAGTCATAAACCACATGACCATGTCATGGGGCATCTGTTCTTTCTTGGCAGGAGTCTCCCATGTCACGTTTGCTGTGGTAGGCATACTACTGATAATTTCAGTAAGAAGCATGAGCTTCTAATGTATACATTTTTAATAATTTTACATTTGTTTCTTTCCTCCTGGTTCTTGCTGTTTCTTAGTCTATCACTCTTTCCTGAAAATTGTTAATACTTGGAGGTGGCTCAAATGGTGAGTCCATGCTTTCATCATCCCTCCAAGATCTACAGCTCAGAGAACTTGTATCAATTTTGCAAAAGGCAGCTGTATTAAGGATGCTTTGTTGCTCAGCAAATACAAGTGCAGCCAGATGTACAAATGAACCATGTTCTGGAGCAAGAAGACTTATGAAAGAACACGGCCCCCAAAATAGGCATCGGGGAGAAGAGTGACGCAGGTATGCCCAGTCACAGGTGGCAAACAATTCTGCTTTTGGGAAGCAGGGAAAAGATGGCACACTGTGCCAGTCTGAACAGCAGTGAGGTAATTTTGTTCCCTTGCAAATAGATGTCTTGGAAAAAAGTAGAGGCTGCGTGCCAAGAGGCTATTGATCACGTTGCTAAATAAAGTAGTAGCCTTGCTTCATGGGAGGTTCTTCTAGAAGCATCTGCTAAACACTGATGAGGAAAGGACTGGAGCCATCCCAGCACGCCAGTCTGGCATGACACATGCACAGCAGCAAATGGAGGGGCTGACAAGCTATGTTCAATACCAGCCCCTGAGCCAGTGCCTCCCAAATCACCCATCAGAAGGGACGGATGGAGCTGAAAAGCCATCAAGCAGCAATCCAAAGACACGTGGGGAAAAGTGGCGTGACAGGAAGGACTTGCCTGTTGTCTCCTTCCACAGGAAAGCAAGGAGGGCTGCTGGGGAGTTCCCAGCCAAGGAGCCTAATCGCCAGATGAGTGGGATGGGGGCAGTCAGCAAAAATGCTGCTGCTCCCTGTTCGGGTCATAGGAACGAGAGAATAACGCTGTGCGGTGGCTCAAGCAGTGAGTCTGCATTTTCATCATCCATCCAAGATTCCATGGCTTGCCCTTGATACTGCAGAATAGAACCAGCCACAATGTTTCTGTCCTCTATGCTATGAATAATGTCCCTAAGTGACTTAGATAAAATGTCAACGGGATGCTATCCCATCCTGATTCCAAGTGAACATGTCAAGAAAGGGAATGATGAAATACTAACAGGATGCCAAGGTCACCTTCTGGATAGAAAGCTTGAGCCAAGGAGGATGGTACAATCATTGGAGGAGTGAGCATTGCTCAAAGAAATCAACTGTTAGAAGCACAAACAGTGCAAAATGGGTAAGTCATGGAGGAACTTACTGCAAACATTTTACTGTTCTGAAAACCAACAATACTTCTATAGCCATGATCCATCTGCTTCTTTATTGATCGAGACATCCTGGAGTCAGTCTTGCTACAGTCTCTAATCTATGATGCCAGGTAAGAGGAGGGTTTCACAGAGGTGCTGGAGGGGCTCAGATGGCTGGTGCTATCTTGGTAGTTGAGGGGTATCCTTTATCTGTCATGAATTACTTTGAGGATCTGAGAAACAAAGTTCCTGCGCCTTGCTCTTAGCTGGGGTCCTTTGGTCATGTTTACTCCACCATGAATACTGATGCTTACTTAAGCCTGACTATGCAGTATATGACATAAACCATATACATCTAAAGAAAGTTAATACCATACTATTTAGAAAATCAATACACTTTCATAGTATAAAGACCACTTGGTTCAATACTTGATGAATGAGATTTTCCTGATGTGGGCTGAGGCCATTAGTTGGGGACCGGAGGCCTAGCAGGAGAGAGGCAAAGCCAAAAACACCTTCTGCTGTCCAGCTGCAGCCCAAAAAGCAGCTGGACGTGGGTATCTCCCCGTTCGATGGACAGGCTTTCCGCTTCTCAGAGTGGTTTGTTTACAGCTGTGTCTAAAATAAACGTTGCCTAATTTTTTTTTTCCGCTCCTGTTATTCCTGCGGAGCAAGTTGGATTCCTCTCTGACTCACGCATGATTAACTAACTTCCAGCTGCATTATCTTTATTGTTGCTGCCGATGCACAAGCCAGCGCTCAGCACGACTCGTGGATCCCAAGCTGTGCTGGCGAGGCTGCCACTTACAGAAAAGGATTTTTTTGCTAACAGTTGTGAGGTTTGGGAAATTTTATTGTTTTTTGTGTATGTATGTATTTATTTATTTATTTAAGAGACAGCAAGTACCTGCTTTCTCGGGGACCAGAGAAATAAAAAGAAACAACCGCTAACGCTCCCCGACCCACCCCGTGCGGCGCTGCTGGCGGCGCCGAAGGGGGTCCCGGCGCCCGGCGGGGCAGGAGGCGATGGGACAGGAGGGTCCGGCAGCTCCGGCGAGGAAGCGGTTAAGGCCGGGCACCAGGAAACGGGAAGGAAGAGGCTGAGCTCAGCAGGAGCCGCACGGCGGAAGCCCCCCCGGCCCCGCTCCCGTTCCC
>VWZT01016183.1:831507-897566 GCA_013397055.1 Pachycephala philippinensis
GGCGCGGCGGCTCCGCGCCGAGGGCGACGCGCTGCGGGAGCGCCAGGAGCTGCCGGCCGCCCTGGAGAAGTACAACCAGGCCCTAGAGATGGGTGAGTAGCGCCGGCGGAGAGGAGGAGGAGGAGGGGGCGCTGCGGGGGCAGCGCTGCCCGCCAGCACCGGGCTGGCCCCCGCAGCCGGGCGGGGAGGGTTTGCGGTGAATGGTGGGAGAGGGCACCTGGGGGAGGTTACGAGCGGGAATGCTGCCAGCGGGTCTCCTCACGCCCGCCCCCCGCTCCAGTGAATGGCTATTTTTGTTCCACTGGTATTTCTGTCCTTGCTCTGAAGGTGCTTGGCGTTTAGCTGCTCGCTGCCGATGACTCATTATGCAGTATTTCTAGAAAACCCGCTTTCCTATTTATGGGGAAGCCATCATTCAGTGTAGGATACGCAGTAGTGGTCGTGTTGAGCCCCGCCGCGGCTTCGTGGAAGAAATGAGTATGTGGATCGGATTCATTCAGCTACGTGCAGCTGTACCTTCAGCAAGATAAAAGCTTTGAAAACACCTAATGAGATATCAGTAGGTGTAAAGCTCAGAAAATTTCCTTTATCTTACACTGTGCAAAATACTTCAGATTAATCTGCGTTTAGCCTTGGAGAGATGGTCCCCCCGTGTTTCGAGCGTAGCCTCTTTGTTGGCTCGCAGGATTTCTGTGTGTAGGGTGTTCTCTGAAGAGCTTGGCTTTAAATAAAAATGCCTGCCTTCCTCCTCTGCCAAACCGATGGCAACCCTGGTTTATCAAAACTAGCTTGTTTTCAGGCTCTGCGCCGAGTAGTAGGTGGATCCTGCTCGCTCGGTTGTAGCCTTGTAGTAGTGGATGTGTGCGTGCGTGCGCCCGGCTTGTTTGCCCTGCGAGCGGTGGGGGTGGTACAACACCGTGAACGTCGGAGAGGCGTGGAGCTGGGGAGAGCCGGGATCTCGGCAAATCCCCCGGGATCTGCCGCTCCTCCGGTCTCAGCGTGATGGATGTCCGGTTTAATCGAGGAGGAAGGGGGAGAAAGCCTCCGTCGTTTCAACACTGACAAAATCCTGCGGGTAAATGTCTTTGAAAGACAAGTGTAGGGAAAACTGCCTCTCCTTTGTGAATGAGCTCTTTCCCTGCATTAAGTAAAATCGCTTTCCTTGATCCTGGTTATTACATGCAGGGATAAATGGCTCTGATTTTTTTTTTTTTTTTAAATTTCTTTTGCTGTGGAGAGAAACAATTTCACCGTTATGCCAGTCGTTGACTCACTTTCATTTTTTGCCACGGTTTCATGATAGCCATTGGAGATAGAAGAGTTTGGCATGGGATAGCATAGCATACTATCTTCTCACAGCTGATGCTGGCTGCAGAAATCATTACTTCTGCTATTTCTTCCACTTTTCCAGCTAGATGTGACAAGTTTTCAGTCCTAGCTAAGTGTCCCTATAAAACTATTACGTGGTTTAGCTGAAGTAATCCCTATTAAAGTAGGGCAGGATGGAGCCCAAGAAGGAAGGTGAAGCAGAGGGAGGGGAGAGGCTTAATGTAGGTCACTGGTGGATACGGTGAGTTTTCAGTAGTGAAGCCTCCTAATATTTTGGGTGCAGGGTCCTGCTGTTGGGGAAAACAGCATCTCGTCCATGAAATTATGTTTGAAGATTTTTTTAGAGAACTGTTTCTCGCTGTTGTCTCTGCTTCTTGCTGTGTCTGCGTGGGGGTGAAAGGAGAGTGAAAACGGTAGTGTGCTGCTGGTGTTCTCACACAGCACATGTCCTTCCCCTTCCTGTCCCTGGCATACAATCTCCAGCCATGGCTGCTGTGCATCAGGGTCTCAAGATAACTCCTTTGCAGTGTCCTTATTTCTGTCTTCAGTGATTTCCCAAGCAGCCTGGGAATCTGTTCAGAAAGTCTTCACTCTGTCAGTGGCACTAATTTTTTTCTTTTTAATAAAATTGTAATTGGAAATAATAGCAGGTATCTTGCTAGCTTTTGAAATCCAAAAGCCATAGGCTTACATGTTGTAACTTCCCTAGACATGTGGGGAAGGATCCTGTAGTGGATCCAAATTCCTGCTGATGAAGGGCAGCCCATGCCCCCAGCCCATCATCTTTTTTGATGTTTTCTGCATGCTGGTGCTGTTTCTCACAAATTGAACTGCTGTGCATGAGCCTCGTGTTCTTAAATTCTCGTCACATGTTTATCAGGTACTGCTTTTTGGCATGCTGGAGTTGCCTTCTTGTTTTCCAGCCAAGTATCTTGGTAAATAAGGAAAAAAAGAGAAAACCCCGCGGCTCTTTTCTAACTGTTCAGTACTTAAATGTTAGCATATGAGTGACTTAAATGCACAGGACAGCCTTAAGAGTCACACCATGTGCCTGAGAGCATTGTCCAAATGCTTCCTGAACTCTGTCGCTCGTGGTTATGACCATTTCCCTGGGGAGCCTGTTCCTGTGCCTAGCCACACCCTCTGGGTGAAAAATCTTTTCCTAAAATCCAACCTAAATGTCCCCAGACTTAGCTTCATGCTGTTTCCTCAGCTCTGATCCCTTGTCACCAGCGAACAGAGTTCAGTGCCTGGCCCTGTGCTTCCCCTTGTGAGGAAGCTGTAACTGCGGTGAGGTGTCCCCTCCGTTTCCTCTACTCCAGGCTGAACACACTTCTGATGTGTGAGAAAATAACTGCTTTTTGCAACCTGCAAATGCTTGTGTGTTAGTATTGAGTGTCTAGGGCCTGGGTATCATTAAAATGTCTTTTTAGCGACTGAAGGCACATGAACACGTGAATTGATTATACAGTTGTGGTATAAAGTTAGGTAGCATTCCAAGTTTCTTGGCAGTGCACACACTTCAGTGGGATTTTTTTACTGGTGTTTTTAGTGGAATACTTTCCTACTCCATTTGTAACGACTAGCTTTGTGTGATGCAATATTAAAGCAAGTTTTCTTATCACTTTGCTCATTCTGATTGTGACCTTCCCTCTTCTGATTCGCACTTTAGTTCTCAGGGTGCTTCAATTCTTGAATTACATTTCTGGTGCAATCTGGAATGTCTGGTACGTATTTCAGGCCTGGAAAGAGGTCTACACGCCTTTTAAGTTGTCAGCTTTTTCCAGTTGAACTAGTTAGTCTTACAAATGCATACTCTTAGCAAGCATGTTCATCTTTTGTCCTTAACTATGACATCTACAACAGCACTGCTGCTCCCATGTACACTCTCATAGTCTGCTATGGATTCAGGTGGGGTTGAGTAGGTTTTTTTGTTCTTAAGAAAATCAGCTTTGCTATTTGAACCTTCCAGTCCTCTTGAGATGCGATCTCTTCTGTTTTATACAAAGTCACTGCCTTTTTTTTTGCTGCTATAGACGTTGGAATAGATCCTCCATTATTGCAAGGTATCTAATTACCACAGCTTCAAAGCAAGCACATGTCAAACTGCTTGAAAGAAAGCATTTGTTTCCAGATGGATCACTTTCTGTGCCAAGCTTTATGCTGTTCAGCCATCATAATATCAAGTATTGTAACAAATGTTGCTCTCATGGCTATTACCCCAGCTTTCTGAATTTCATTTGTGTGGGAATCAGAGGTGGGCTTCCTCTCTGACATCCCTTCTGTTCTAACTAGTTCTTTGATTGTATGAACTCCTCGGTTGATTAAACTGTAATATATGATACATGTGTGCAGGACTGCTTTGTTTGTGGGGTTGTTTTCTTTTGTTTTTTTGGGTTTGGGCCTTTTTGTGCAGTATGTGCTTTCTGCACCCTTTTTTCTTTAACCTGCTGCTCTCTCTGATGGAGATACTCTCTGGAGCGACTGTGCCTGGGAGGAGTACAGTCGTTTCCTTATATCCAGGCATACAGACTCCTTAAGCTGTGTGCCTGAAGTTAAAGTAAGCTCGATTTCAGTGACAAATTAATGTATTTTGAGGATGTGCTTTTGGGAGTGTGTTCTGGTTTTGGGTTTTTTTATTTCTCCTAAGCAGTTCTCAGTTACAGAGTCAACAGGTGTCTGTTGCTTTACTGGGAAGGTTGTGAAAAGAGCTTTTCCCAAGTACATCTCTAAAAGAGATGAAGCTCTCCTCGGAGTGAAGGCACATTCATAAGCCAACATGCATGCAGAGTGTGAGAAGTTTGGGGTGGTCCTGGGTCATGCCTTAAGCCAGAATTTCTCTGTGCCCTTCTTTGTACTGGGACAGCCTGTTAGCATCCTGTGCCTTTCCTGTAAATAGGTCTGAAGATGTCTGCTCAGGGATACAAAGCCCAGGGGTGTAGTTCTGTGGCTCCTGTTGCTGCTGTTCTCTAGCAGTTCTGGTTCCTGGACTGGGTCAGCAGTTGCAGGTCTTGGGTGGTCTCTTAAGCCTGCCCATAGGGCTGTGGCTCTTCTGGGAAGGGGTGTGACCCTGTTGTGCCCACCTGACCCTAATCTCAAATGAGCTTCTTTGGGTGTGGAGGGGTGACCCTGTCCTGGCTCCTAATGGAGCAGCTACTTGTTTGCTTGCTGTGTGCTGTACAGTTGGGTCCCAGCAGGGTGGCACACATCCTATCTGGATGCTGGTGTTCCAGGACACTCTGTTTCTATGTGAGACATGTTGGCTTCAGTGTGTAATTACCCACGGCTGCAAAGTTTATCAGGCCTGAGAAGATCATTGTTTCTGGAGAGCTGTAAGAGCTCAGCAAACACTCAAAGTGGTTTTGTTTACTTCTAGTGTGATGGGCTCTTTCTGAGCAGAACTATGTTTGTCCTGGGGAGGGGGGGATAGCTGATGCATGCAGCTGCTCACATTGCCCAGGATTTTAGTACCACCCCTGCCAAGGGTTTCAGAATGAGCGTGTAGGAGATAAAGCTCAACTCTATCACAGAGTTTTGAAAACACAGTGAAAGATAGAGAACTTTGGAAGATAAGGCTCCTTTGCACGTACATTTATGTGTATCTTTGTTTCAAGTGGATAAAGGATGGTGTAGGAAAGGCCAAGGAGAGGAAGTGAGTTTGTACCAAGCTCAAAGTAGTGTCAGAGGTAGCAGTGCTGCAGGGCAAGCAAGGGAGATGCTGCTATGTGGGTGCTGGGGATGCTCTGTCTCCCGGGGTGGAGAGCTGCTCACTGACCTCTGGCCCACAGGGTGGTGGTTGTGGTATTGCTAGAAACAAAATGCAGGCACTTTCCTGAGCTCTGGTGGAAAGAGGAGAATCTGCTTTTCTTGGCCAAGCGTTTGAGAACCCTCCCCCCTCATCCCAGTGGATGATCACCATAAATTGGTCTGATCCAAAAGAAAGCTTATTGTGGCCACTCAACACTAATTACTTTTGTGGTCAAGCAATTAATGGAAATTTATCTGATGCCTTCCACATTCTCCCTTTGTAAGAATTGAATTAAGGGGGTGGGGCAGGCCAGGAGGCAGTAGAAAAGAGACTGAAAGGAAGCTACAGACCTTCAATGCAAGTTGATTCAAGAGCAACTGCTGTAGATTCTCCTGCTAGGTAAATGACAGGTTGTGGGGTTGTGCTCCTTCCTGGAGAGCATGGCATAGGTAAACTTCCAGCCAAGCATTCCTGGAGTTAGATTGAGTGCTTACAGCTGTGAGATGGGTATGGGCAAGCATTCTGCCGTGGCCTGGAAATAATTTGTGTGGCGACTGGAAAAAAAAATGGACGCTGTTCTAAGTCGACAGAATCTCTTTATTAAGTGCACACGAGTATTTATAGCATTCTTGTTTACAGATCATAGAATCAAAGCTATGAAGCCAGTAAGTATGAGACTAACCAATCATACAGAGAAATGGTGGAGCAGATGTTTCTTGCTCCTTTGTCTCAGACACTCTCACACATCCCACACAGCCACCATGGCCCAATGTTCTGGGCCACTTAATTGAAACATTCTCACATAGGTATTTATGGCTGCAGATGATCTTTGGTATGCGCTTTCTCATGGGAAAAAGGTGCTTGTTAAGGTCGACCAGGAGCAGCCACTTCTACAGTTTGCTCCGGCATTTTCCTTCCATGCCTGTGTCTGAGTTGTTTCAGATAAGGTGGGAAAGGATGATCAGAATTTCTTGGTGGACTGGTGGAACAGCCTTCAGGTGCTTTCCTGCTGCAGTCCTGACCAGTGATGGAGTTCTCTGTTAGTCCTGGGTCAGGGTCAGAAGAAGCAGAGAAGAGTCCTGGTCTGTAAAGGGAAGCTACTGAACTCTTAGAGAGCTGTGCTTAAATTTTTATAGAGGTGGCTGATGCCACTGTATGCATTTGATTAATTCTGCTGTTTTCTAAGGTTAGAAATGGCCCTCGTTAATGGTGCGCTTGCACCAAAGTCTCATTGAAAGCATACTGCTAGAGAGTGTCTGCATGGACCTGTATGTGAATTACATGTATTAGAACACTTTAATGGTCTCTTCTTTGGTGCACCATTTCTAGGAGGCTGCTATTAAAAGATAAGGTCATTTGTCTTTTCCTGATATGGTAAAAAGGATGTTGGCCAAATCTTCCTTCCTCACAGGGTCTTGAGTACACTTTCCTGTTTGCAGTAGTGAAGAAGTAAGTCTTTGATGTTGTACCAGCCATTTAGCAAAAACAACAGAAAAGCCATGGTAGACAGCTGTCACGACTCCTGTAACAGCAACTGGTTCAGTCATTTTAATAATTTATCAGAAGAATATTTAATTTTGTAACTCCTGAAGGAAGGTGATTTTTAAGAGAAGAATGAGAGGTAGTGTTTCCGAAATTACCTGCTATAAAAAATAGTAGTTGCTTGCTGCTTAGAGGAGTTGTGCTAAAAAAGGAACTTTCCCATCCCTCTTTAAAATAATATATTGGAATCTGCTTAAAGTGTGTCTCCAAAACCTCTTTGTTCTGTTCTACATGGACAGAAAAATGTGTAAAAGTAGGAGTCAAGGTTACCTGGAGACTGTTGCAGTAATCCTAGCATTATTTTTAAACTTGAAATATTTGGCAGAGTTCTGCCCCTCGGCACCTCCCCCCCTGCTCCTACTCCCCCCTGTTTTACTGTGAACTAGTGCTTGAAAAATAGTAGTAAATACTTCATATATGTCACCACTGGAAATATGTCAAGTTGTTTGGAGCAGAAGCTCATGTTACTCTTGGTTTGTACAGAGCTTGTGGTTAAGTGCTCAGGTCCTGTAGTTGGATCTCTGGAAGTTTTTGCCTGCTTGCAGAGGGTCTGCTGAAGGCAGAGGCATTGCCGAACTGCAAGACCAGAGCCAAGGTGATCAGGAGGCTTATTCATCACTGGTGAAGGGAAGGAGGTATCATGCTGTACAGTAGACAGTCTTGCTGTGGGTTTTTGGTTTCTTTTGTGGGGGTTTTTTTAAAAGTAGTTAACATTCCTCATGTAACTTATCCCATCTTAAATGGAACAGAATTGTATTTTCCCCTCCCCCTTCATGTATGTAAGCCAGACGTATGTAACCCAGATGTAATTTCCTATAAATAATTGAACTACTTCAGCAATCCTCGAGAATGAACTATACATACTTATCAAAGTCTGAAGAATTTTTGAAGTCTCTTCAAACAGCATACTCTTCTATTTTTTCTTTGATAAAGTGTAACAAAATGTCTTTTGCTTTTGAAAGAAGACATTTATAGAACTGACTTCGTGCTTCCTTATCTTAAAATTAGTAGGGAATTGCAGTACTCTTTTCTTTTTTGCAAATGTATTAAGTGATCACTCTATTTGAGGACAGAAGGGGTGAGGTAGTAACTGAGAAACAAGAGGGTCCTTTTTGCGAAAGTCAGAAATTCTGAAACAAGCTTTAACTGGAAAAAGAGCTTATAAAGACCTGAAGGGTAACTTGTAGAAATGTAGCTTATGTACTAATCATGTCAAAGAAGGCAACTAGGTTGTCGCTGGTAAAGCAGTTTTATGATAGAATATCTGGCTGTAAATTGATCTTGTTAAACTGTGATCGTGGGAGACCCACTTGGCTGGTCCCGCCTGTCTGTGAAGTACAAAGGTGTCTTTGGAGTCTCTTTGCAATCACAGGTTCTTGTGCACCTAGCATAGGTCCCTGTTTCTTTGGGAGGGTCAGAACTTTTCCTTGGGTGCTTTGGAGATCTGGGAGGGCGTTGACCCCTTGAAGTTTTTTGTTTTGGTTTTGAATCTTGGTTGTTATATCATACTTGGGTCCATAAATATCTTGATTTGGGGCAGTCTCTGTCCGTGCTGTGTGAGAGGATAATTCCATTCTGACTGAGGCTTTGGTAGGAAACCTTTCCCAGCCTTGAACTAAGTGCTGGGTGAATTAGTAAGCATTGAAAAACGAGTCATATTTGTGTACTTACTGCTTTTATTGTACTAGTGCCAAGAGGCCATAGATGGAGTTGGGGTACATCACATGAAGCAGCCCAAATGTCCAAAGGGCAGAGTGGGAGCTGAAAATACAAGGAGGGAGTGTTGTTTCATGCTATATTACCTGGAAAGAGTAGCAGACATCTAGCAGACTGTTGAAGGATTGGGATTTGCATAGGAGAGAGCAGTGGTCTAATGTATTACACTTAGCTCTGTGCTGGGATGTTCTTGAATTCAGGACTTTTGCTACTGCTGCTGCAATTCATGACTTATGGGTTTGGGAAGAAGGTTATCATTGGCTTTGGAGTGTGAACATGCAAACTAAACTGTAGGTTAATGTAATTGGTCTGGCATGCTTGTTCCTCATGAGACCAGAGGTACCGGACAAAAGAGAGGGTGCAACATCTGTAGCAGCTCTTCTGGGTAGCATACAACTTCCCTTACGGTGTTTCTCCTGAGTAATGATGGGAATAGTGATTAGCTGCTTAGCAGTGATGACAGTCCAGCTTTAAATAACATATGGAGCTTCCTAGCTGAGGACTTACTGAGCCTGAAATAAAACTGCTGAGAGTCTAAAGCGTTTTGTTCAGCACACTGCAAGGTCTGTGTTCCTAAGCCTGGGCTTTTGAACAGCGAAATACAGAGGCTGGAGAGAAATTAGTTCAATCTTAAAACTACATCTTTCTAAAAATTGGTGGCGCAGGCTCCAAGTGGAGGATGGTGGTGCTCCGTGCTCCTCATCCTCACCACAGCCTATTTCAAGAGTTCCTAAGGCCATACACTACTGTCTGCCAGTGTTGGTCCCTTGGTCTCCCGGGGGAAATGGGTGTTATATTTGCCTGCAGAGTACTGTTCACAAGTGCCTGCCTCGTAAGTGCAGTGGAAGGGTACTTGGTTGTACAAGTAGATTTCTGGAGGAAGAGCCATCTTTTATTGCATTCTCTGTGCACTAAAAGCTCTTGCACATTTCCTCTGGGGTCTTTGATCACTTCAGGAAGATGCCAGTGATGTAAATGCAAGGAGGAAAAGCCATGATATTGAGAAATTATGTACACTTTTTAAAGTCCAGTTCTTAATCCAGTTAAGGTGGACTGATGATTTAGAAAGCATGAGTTTGCTGAGTGCAAGAATCTGGCCATGTTCACTGTGCCCCGTACTCAGGTTTGGGAAGCTGACCATGGTTTTTATCTTTGCTGTGAAATGAAGTTTTATTTTAATGTCCTGAATGTCTTTACTACTGCTAATTATTTTATCTAAACTGCACCTTTCTGTTTGCCACCCCCTCTTTCCCTACCAAACATCCTGTGCATCCATTTTTTGTGTGTGGACTTGTCATGCTTACATGAAGTTTGGGGGAGAAAAGCTAATTTGCTATTCAGTTATTTACTAAAACTCGTTGATTTCTCACTGAAATGAAAATATATGTTTCATACTATTTTTCAAGCTTATTAAAAGGCTTTCAATACTGAATTGTTCAGAACTAAATGCATAATGTAGCAAAACAAGCCAAGTTTCTTTCTCTCTTCAAGGCAGAAGTTTCTTTAAAATGTGAGAGAAGTTTCTGCTGAAATAATGTGCAGGCTGACTCTTAAAAGCGAGACTGAAAGGTGTTTGTGATGACACTGTTTCAGTTCTGCTCATGCCTTCAGGACATATGCTTAGTATTGAAATATGTGTGAATAAGATGTGATTTTCTAGGAAGAATTGTCAGATAAGGAGAATTAGAGAGTTCTAGCAGCTTTAAGTTTGTTCTTTCTGCTCTGAGTTCCTGGAAGAAATCGCTCTGTAGTTTATTACAGCAAAACTTCTATCATCATCTGTGGCCAGTTGGGCAAATTCTCATAGTTGCTCTAATTGCCTTCCTGGCACAAGGAGATTTTGTGGACCCCTGTTGTCCTACCAGCCTCCCAAACTCAACAGAGTAGTTTTTTAAAAAACTTAAATGCTTGGGCATATCTGGAAAAGTAATTTTGGGTGTTAGCTTCTGCATAAGTAAAAGGGCAGTGTAACAAACATACAGATGAGCGCAAAGGTGGTGTGAGAGGAAAATTAATGATTTTGGAGAAATCCAAGCTGACAACCACACTCAGAGTAGGCAATATTTGGTGGTCCAAAGGAGGGTCCAGGAGGCAAAGAGCCAAACATATGTCTGCTCTGGGCCCTGTATGGGTCAGGGTTTGTCTGGTACAGTGGGATTATGGCTGGGGGGAAGGGAGACGCTTGGGAAGACGTCCAGGGCTTGTGTCTTGGATGAAGTCTCTGTGTCCCAGCTGCCTGAAGCCGCAGATCCTGGGAGCCTCAGTACTGCATCCCTGATGCTGACAAGGACATAAATTTTGCTGTGCAGCTGTAGATTCCCAGGAGGAGTTGGATTCACGAAATGCCATCTGCTGGTATTGTGGAAACAGTAAAATTTTCTCAGCTTTTCTTTTTTAATTTGGCCTGAAATAGTAAGTTATTTCATAAAAGAAATCTTTTTTTTCCCTGCTCTTTATCTCCAGAAGAGAGAATGAGTGAATTATTTTAGAACAAACTTTTGACTACTATTGCACAGCTTTTTCTTTTGGGATTGTTTCTTTGTGTTAGTTTTGTGGTTTTTTTTTTTTTTTTTTTTTTTTTTAATTGCAAATAAATTTGACAGTTATTATAGTGTAGAATCAAAATGTTAAGAGTTGGAAGGGACCTTAAAGATCATCTAGTCCCAACCCACCTGCCATGGGCCAGGACACTTTCTGCTAGACCACTGGACTGGGGTGCTCGAGGCATTGTCCAGCCTGGCCTTGAACACTGGCATACTTGTATACTGGCATCTAGCAGCATTGACAAACTCTGTACATCCTCAAGGCCTCTCCTGCTTCCTTCTGTGACTAATTATTTTCATCACAGCATTTGCTGTGGCATGGAACAACTCAATATCCTGGTGCTTATAAGAAGCCCTGTAGTTATTTAGGCTGCAGCTGGATATTCACTTTTTCGTCCCACTTCCACGTGGACCCTGAGTTGGAGTCAGCCAGCTGATGCCTCAGTTCCACGGACAAAGAATGAGGTTTCAGTCTGTCTAGCTTTGCTGTGATGAGACGCAGACGATCCTGGGACACTCCTGCTGATAGCAGGAGGCTGGGAATTAGGGATGCGTGGGTTGTGTGTAGAGCCAACAAGATTTCAGGCTGCACTGCTTGCTCTGTGAGTGAGGTGAGCCTGCATGGAGGTGGCTGGGCACCACTCTAGCTGTGGCATCTAGTCTAGATACTTCATCTCCCTACAGAAGACTATGGCCTTATAAATACTGTTCTCTTTAGCAAAGCTGTTTGGTTTGTTGGTTTTTTTTATCCTTTCTCTCAGTTAACTAAACATTCCTTGCCAGTTACTCATTAAAATGGGCCACACCTTATGCTTTCTGACTGAGTCTCAGTGAAGGGAGAGGTACAAGCCCTGAATACACGTAGCTTTTTCTGGCTTGCCTCCAGGTTGGTTTATTTTCCTTTCATATTGTGAGACTCTTTGGACTGTGCTTCAGGAGAACCTGCAGCGTTTGCCACACCGTTGTGCTCTGCAATGGCTTTTTTCTGCTTAAAACTTTTGCACTGAAGACAAGTTCATGAAAAGGAGCTGATGAAGCTGTTCTCTCTCTGGGTTTGTTGGATGTATGAGCCATTCTGAAGAGTACTGGAAAGCATCAGTGTGGTCAAAAAGTGCAGTAGTGAACAGAAGCAGCAAGCTGACTTGCTTTGCCCCCTAATCTCACACTGCTTCCTTTCGCTATAGTTCCAGAAATACCCCACCCCACACCCTGCTTTCCTGTGGAGGTGCCTAACTCTGCTTGCTGCTTCTACCCCCCTCAGCATACCCTGCACCTGGATACCCTAGAGCAGACAAAGATGGAAATACAAAGTATGCATTCCTTACTGTTTAAATGCAGCTAAATTAAATAATTTCGTATTTGAGCATCTGCTAAAAGAAGCAAAAAACTTGCTTGGAGATCTTAGGTTTATTGCTCTCAGTTTTATTTAACTTGACATCTTTTTAAAAACTGTCAGGTAGAAGTGTGGATCACTCCATGCAGCAGTCTGCATGTGTAATAGTTAAAAAAACCCCACAACAAACCATGACAAAACCACACAAGTAAAAAACAGCACAGAACCCCACCGTGTGAGCTTTTGTAGAGCTCTTTAAGAGTAGTCTCTAGCTGTCAGTGTCTGAGACCAGTGGAGAAGCATCAGCGCTGAGCTGTCATTCTGCAGTTAGTATATCTGTCGTCAATCCACGCTACAGCCAAAAATGGCAGCGCTCCTTGCTGCTTCTTTCCTTCTCATCCAGTGTCCTGGCACTCAAGTTTGTGTGGGTGTACAGTGAACTAGCTGAGGGGAAACTGATCCTCTTAAACCTTTCTATTTGTTTGTTGCTATTGAATTAACTTTCAGTCAATTGATTCTTTGCTCTGGTTATCAGTGCAACCACGCGAGCCCGGTTTGCCGCACAAGCAGGAGCACCAGCCCAGGGGAGGGGAGGAGGTGTGAGGGGGATGTGATGTTGGGCCGTCCCTCCTGGTAGGTGCTTGAACTTAATGAGTGGTGGCACCTGCAGCAGTTGGACTTACTCTGTGTCCATGCACATTTGTTTGTGCCTGGGCTGTGTATGGACGCTGTGTTCTTACTGAGGGCATGTTTAAGATGCTGGTGCTGAAGTGAGATCCAAACAGTGAAGCCAAAGCAAGCTGAGGAGAGCAGGAGAGGTGTGGAGACAGGAGCCCTGTGTGTGAACATGCATAAGGTGACATTTGGTGGAAAAGTCTTGAGAGAGCTAGTTTGGGTGAAGTTTAAAATTTGCAGAAACGTGATACTGCCTCTCAGCACACCTTGGAGCCTTTGTAAAGTTTATTACCAGTTCTGACAGTTTTAACCAGCTCACATTTGGGAAAGGATTACTGCACTTAGCTGCAAGCAGCCAGCTTCCAGCCTTCCGGAGGCCTCTCCCAGTACATCAAGGTCAACAGTGACCAAGAGTAAATCTCTCGTAAATCTCATCACCTAAAATAACATAACTGTTCTAGTGAACAAAAGCAGAGCATTATTTGGGACTTAGTGTGTGTTTTGCGAGGATGCTGCCGCAGCCTGCTGCAGTGTCCTTGCCAAGCTGGGGAAGTTGTGGCAGGGAGGTGGAGAATTGACGGGACCATTAGGGGCCGGAGGTGGTGGCTAATGACTTGAGAGCTACTGGGCGGATGGCTGCCAGTGGTTGGTAATGGGGTTGACACAGTTCAGCACCTTATTAACAGCTTCCATCACAGGCAAGAGCATGCTGTCAGCGAATTTGTCTGTGACACCAGACTGGGAGAGGAAGAAGCGATTCATGTGCTGGAGGGCAGGGCTGCCATTCAAACCAACAACCTGGGGCATGGGCTGACCAGCCTTGCCTGCTTCTGCAAAGGCAGGTGCAGCTGGGACACAATAACCCTGTGCACCAGGATGGGCTGGGCTAGACAGCAGATCTGTAGAAAAGACCTGGAGGTCCTGGTGGACAGGCTGAACATGGATCAGCTGGTTTTTCTGTGGTTCTGTGAAATTAAAATGTGTTCTAGAGACCTTAGGAAAGGACAGAATAATAATGTTTGGGAAGTTCATAATCCATGTGAACTGAATGATTCATGAATTTGTGGAGGCAAGGTGTATGATCATGAGAGGTTTGCTTGCCCTAGGGAAGGCAAGCAGATATGAAGTGTAAAGGCTGCATGCATTTTTGTTCTTTAATGTCTTCCGGGAACATTTTAGATGAAGTCCTGCATTGGTGATTTCTTTATCCACACTGAGGGTAGAAACACTTGCAGCTTTTTTCTTTTTGCTTTCTGAAGTGTCCTGTAAGCAAGATGAGGAAAAGAACAGTGGCATCCTGTTAGTGAATATGCAATATGTCCTGCTAGATAAAACACAGAGATTGCTTCAGGGTGAGAAGAATGTATTTTAAGCAGGAAAGAATGAAAGAATTGCATTTTTTTCCATTACAGGAGAGTATAAATGTAATAGGTGTGAAGTAGTGATTTTTTTGGTTATGGTGGCTGTATATGAGGTTACGGTATTTAACATGTCCTAGTACTTCTTTTAATGAAGTTCCTTGCAACTGTTTTTATTTTCCAGCTCCTTGCAAGTGTTCATTAATAGCACAGCGGGCAGAACTCTGTACATTGATGAAAAACTACCAGCAAGCTCTTCACGACGCGGACATCCTCTGCCGAAACAAGCCCCACTGGCCCGCGGTATGGTGCTTGCCTCTTGTAAAGACCAAAATGAAAACTGCTTCTTCTCAGGGCTTCTCTCTGTGCTGGGGACAGTGCTGCTGGGGGTGTTGTTGGAAGAACATCGTGGCAGTAACAGGGCCAGAAATGTCTTAAGTTCTTCAAAGAACAAGTCTGGAAGGTCCTCAGAATCTCTCCAGCTGGTGGGATTTTGGTGGTGGGCCGCTGGTGGTGTGGTTTTGTTCATGCTGGTGCCTATTATCTGTTACAGCTTGTGCTGCAGCTTGGCAGCAGAATCAGTCCATAAGGCTCCGGCAGCCCAGGACGGCCTGGCAGGTCCCTCTGGGACAATGTGTCCCATGGAAATAGGTGGCTTTGACAGCCTGCTGGCCAGTGTGTTTTTCTGAGGAGCAACCCAGACTGTGTTTCAGGATTGTTTTCTTTCCCTCTTAAATCCTAAGATTTCATATCTGTGATGTCTGCCTGTGTCATGGTGTTTCATAGAGGGATTGGGATTTTTTCATAACTGGAGGAGGTGCTACAAGGAGCAGTGGGCAGTTTGAAGCAAGTATCAGAAATTATGTTAGGAGAGAGAAATGGAGGAAGCACATGGTGCCCATCATTACAACCGGTTGCCCGAGGCTGGACTGGGTGTCCAACAGTTCCCCCCACCTAGGATTACACCTGCAGTCAGTCCCTTTCCTATCAGTAGCAAAACTGCAGCACAGGTTTGAGCAGATAAAGCCGCTGGGTGCTTTCTGGGGAGAGCGTAGCATGGGGAATTGCAGAAGATTTTAGGCAGACATTGTCTTCCTGTGGAGACTAGGGAGGTGTTGCATAAATGCCTTGGCCTCCTGCCTCAGCAAGCAGGGCTGTGCATCTAGTGCTCCATTCCCAGTTAGGGATGATGCAGGGCAAGCAGAGAGGTGCTGTCTGAAACACAGAGTCTCTGAATAGTTAGGTAATTGTCTCTGAAGGCTATCTGTCTTGTCACCCATTAAAACCTTTCATGTTGGAAGGCAGTTAATAATCTTCCCTTGCTTTGCTTCTCTATCTCGGTAATTTCTCATCAAGTCAGGAGTCCCACCTCGGGTGACGCTGGCTGGGTTTCTGTGCAGAGGGAGAAAAAAGAATTACGCACGTTCAGATGTTTTCTTGAAATGTCTTCTGTTTGCCTGGATCCATGGAAATGTGATGTGTGTCAGTCGTAGGCGGATAAAGGTTTCATTAATCACATCTCTGAAGAGTGTTAATTGAAAATGAAATTTGTCATCGTGGCGTAACCAGCAGTGTCTCAGACGTACTTCACTTGTGCTTTCATGTTTGTGAGGACATCGACGTAAGCTGTGCTGACCCAGAACCCTTGTTCTCCAGGAGTTCTGGGCATCTGCTTTGTTTTGTGTATTGCAGCATCTCATCCAGTGGCAGAGATTAGCTCAGACATTTGCTGTATAGTTAAAACCAAACCCAACAGAAAATTAAACTTAATTCTGGGAGTAGCTCCTAGGATGCAAGTGTTCACCTACTGGTATCTTCTGGCTTATTGATAACAGATGTAATGGCTTGCTGAGTTACTGGTGAAACTCCTTGGTATGCTGTAGTTATTGGAGCTATAGATAAGTTGGTTTCTTTTCAGTTGCTGTGAAAACTGGGTCCTTGGCCTCTCTAAGGCAGGGAGAATTTTCCAGTAGTGTTTTTATATGGAGGGTAGACAGAGGTGCCCTCCTGCCTGCTGCACATGGTCCTGCTTGGATCTCCCTTTCAGTTTGATGCTTGTCAGGGGTATGTGAAAATAGGAAAGGGAAGGTGGCAGCAGTAGTCTCTGAAGTATAGGAGCTTCTAGTCCCTGGGCCCAAGTCCTGGTGTTGGATCTTTAGGTACTTTGTGGACAGCCCAGCTCAGTCCTCCCATGCAGGTCGGATAAGGACATTGCTCTTAGGGCCCCAAAGGACGAGTCCAAACAAGCTTGTAGGCTGCCAAGTGCAGTGCAGTAATGCTGACACTGATGGCAGGCATGTGAAAGGTTTTATGGAGGCTGTGCAAGCATCCAGGTAAGAAGGTCAGGGTCAGGCCTCACACTATCTCTCTTCTAACTGCATTGAGGAAAAGAAAAATATATCTCACCTGGGGAGAATCAATGTGTACTGAGACTTCTTGTATAGGTCACCAAATTATAATTGTGTTAATTAACCTGGCCTATGCAGTGCCTGCTACTTGCTTTTGGCATGAGCCTCCTTCTTCCAATTCCAGTGGAATGGTAAAGATCTTAACAGGTCTCAGCTTGGACAGCAGTATTGAAAGAATGAGGGAGTTACGTGCTCAGGAAGATTATGTGATACTGGATCTTTCAGCATTATTATGAAGGATGAAAAGTGGATCTGCTTATCTAGCCAGTCTCTTAGATGAATGAAGCTGTACTTTCAGTACAGGCTAGAGATGTTCATGTGGGTCAGAGGTGGACTTGTAGAGCACACTTCTGTCTAATAAGCAAGAGGGAAATGTTTAAATGCACGCTTAGTTTGTTTTCATTGTGAAGGAAGTAATTTCCATAGTCAGATTAGAACTGTAGTTTGATATCTGCAGGGAAGTTCAGAGGTGAGGCATTCCTCTCTTGCTACTAGTAACAAGTAAAGTAGGATATATTCCCAAGCTGGCTACCATACCTATTGGCCATGGATGTGTCAGTCCAAGACATGGGAGAGGTAGGGTGGGCTAAAATGCTTCAGGTTAAGCTTTGGTAAGTTGCCCTAAATTCATTATGGTTTTGGGCCAAATAAAACAGGTGAAAAATTATCTCTGTCCCAGTAAGACACCCAGGAGAAGTGACTATCCTGAACTCTCTGAGCTGCCACTTCCAGGCTGCCCTGTGCCACTGCCTTTTCTGTGCAGCTGCATTACTTTTTAAGTTTGTCCTGGTGTGTGAAACTGTTCTCTGATGTATCCAAGCACAGTGGGATCTGTAGTAGACTTTGTCCCTGGGGAGACAAATACCCCTCCTCATTCCCAGCTCTTCTCTCAGGAAATGAGCAATGTCTTTGGCAAGGGATGATGCAGCAAAGGGTTCCTGGGTAATGTTTTTTCACCAGAAGGGACTGAATTTCTTTCAGTCACATGTGTCAAAGAGGTTGTTACCCAAAAAGCATCTTGTTCTTCACCTGCAGAATGACATGAACTTTCAGGTTTGTTTTCTGGTGTCTTGCTGCCACTTCAGAAATGATCTCTAGATTTGTACATTTCCTTTGTGTGAACAGGGCCATTATGTGAAAGCAAAAGCTCTTTCTGGATTGGAAAGGACTGAGGAAGCATTGAAGGAGTTTCTTTATTGTGTTGCCTTAAATCCTGAATGGAGCTCAATGAAGAAAGAAGCCCAAAAGGTATAAAGTGTATTTACTGGCTACTTGGCCATTGCGCTGCTTTTAATCCCACAGCCAAGTAAAATTCATGGTATTTCAGGTGGTAGTAAACACCCAACGGATAGTTTTGATTCAGTAGATGCTCCAATAAACCTTTTTAGCATTATGCTATGTGAGGCACCTCTTGGGTTTGGTTGATGCCTCAGACAGAGGGATGATATATTTGTGAATTCCACTGTGTAGGCTTGAGGCTGCTAATTTTAGTACCCATCAGAAAATTACTTTTATGTGGGAAGTGGCAGAGGATTGAGAAGAGGAAGCTATGTGCTGCCCTGTCCTGGAAAAATCCTGTAGTCTTTGTAGCATTTTGTCCCTTATGGGAAGTAGACACATTAAGTGCTAACAGCCCATCATCAGGTTCTCTGTGACCATCCATACAGGCAGCTTTTTATAAAAATAAACCGAGGATTTGGCAAGATGCTTGGTGGGGATCAGTGAGAGGGGGAACAGGCTCTACACAGCTTTAAGCTAGGGGTTAAATCTGCCTGAGGATGGAGGAGATGGATGAAGAGCACAAAGAATGTTTAAACACATGTCTGTTAACTGGTTTTGATGGTAGAGCATGGTCTAAAGACTTCTGGAGGCAGGGTCTGAGCGTCAAAATGGAGATGGGTAGGGTCAGGAGGAGGATGCAAGAGTGCTGCCCTGGATGCTCCTGGGGAGCAGAAGCCTGTGGTAAGGGAGGAGGGCACCAGAAGAGCACCTTGGAATGTGACTGTGGTTGTAGTAGGGACTGCCACTCAGGTTTCCCATGGGCATTGGAGAATGCAGGATGTACTGGATATTGCAAGTTTCTTGGCATCTAGAAACTGTGAAGTTTGTGCATCTGTGTTCATACAAACATAAATATCTATGTTGTAATTATTACTTTTTCTTTTTTTTCTCTCTCTAATTAACCAGATAATGTGTGAGATGTTTTTCCCAGCCTTTGAAAATGTGCATGATAGTCTAACAGCACCTTTCTCTAGTCGAACATCCCATACAAGATTGAAACCTGCGTTTCTGAGTAGCATAAACACACAGTCAGCTGTGGAAGATAACTCTGTTGCTGGGTCCTCAAAGGTAAAGCAAAAAGCCTTCAACATAAAAATACCAAAAGTAGCACATGGATCTTTCTGATCTGTGTGACATTGTCATTGTCTGCACCCGTGTAGGCACGCACTTTCATGGTAAGCCTGTTCTCCATTGCTGTTGGATCTCTTACTGGGATGTACTTCCTCAGAAGGATAAGAGAGTGAACCTTTTTCTTCAGAGAGCAATGTGATGCCTTCACGTGGGGGTCAGTTGTCTTTGTGGGTTTTTCCACTGAAGATTTTAATATGACAGGAACATAATTTCTAGAAACAGGCGCTGTAGAGAGAGACATGGCCTTACTTCATGTGACTGGGAAGTGACCTTTGATACAGACCTTTCTCCATTGCTAGGCTCATTGTGGGAACATCAATCTATTGCTGATAAAACTAATAGACAAAAGCAAAACAAAATTGTCTCATGCTGTATGTAACTGTTTTATTTTTTTAGGATAGTATGTTCAGGTTAACAAAAACCCCGTCCCAAGAATCTGATGTATTCAGAAGCACTGATTCTTCTGTTACCCATCATGTTCTGGATCTCTACTTTGAAGACAATAAGAAGTCTTTGGGAGCTATTCTCTCCAGTTTACCTGGGGTTGGCTTAAAAAGAAAGCTGTCCAGTGATATGAGGGATTTGCAGAGCTTGGATGTCCCCAATAAGATTCTTAAAAAAGGTTTGTATTGTGGCTTAGAAAAGCGATTTCTCTTGCACATACTGAAAAACTGTACGCTTTTTTACTCCTTCCTTTTTATAGGTATCAATAAAACATTCCCTACGGGAATTGGGATAATATTTTGTACTCTGCTGAGTCTGTTTCTGCTCTAACAACCTATTTACCTTATTCCAGAGCAGTTTAAGTTCATTGAATAAAAATGTATTTTTCTTTCTCAAGTGGGCGGGCCATTTCCAATGTAATGTGTGTGTAATCCACTCAACAGTTCTGTCTTTGCCTTGCTAGTGCCGTTCCATTTTCTGGGTCTCAGCTATAGCTGAACTTCATTGTCTTTCTATATGATTGAAAGATGAAGTAAGCCTGGAAACTAATCTTTAACTGGCATTAGAAACGGTCACATGCAACTTTACATGAAATATTCCAAGCAAACAAAGAAGCCTTTTAAAGGGTAATAAGCCCCCACCCCCCAGTTTTCTGTTACTTGATGGCTGTGCTTACAATTTGCATGCTTCTCAAGCTTCTAAGAAAGACCTCCAAGAGTGGCTTTAGTACTCAGGGCTAAAAATGCTGAAGGCCATACTTCACTAAGTCGTGTAATAATTGGTTAACACAGGCTTTGAAAACGCTGCTGTACTGGTGTGAATTTTTTCCCTTAAAATAAAAAAAAACAACACACACCTCGATTAGTTTGACTTCTGCCTCAGAATGTTGCAGGTCTTCAAGTACAGCTGTCTGTCTGCGACCTCTACAAAAGATCAATAGATGGCCAGGTTCTGATCACGTTGCTGTGGAGGAAAAAACCCTGTACTTGCCTGTGAACTGCAGACTCAGTAAATAGATTGTGAAATCTGACCCACCTGTATCTTCACAGGGAAGGCCAGAGATCGTGTTTTACCCATAAGCACTAATTCCTGGTCTGTGCTAGGTCCCAGTGCCATGTTACTATTTGCAGAATTAACACAGCCAGGTTCTTGCAATTACTAAATGCTAGCATGTGAGATGTAGGTTAAAGATAGCACTGTTTTTCTTCGTAGGCCACACACCACCTATCCTGTCCGTGCTCGAGATAAACCAGATGCTGAGCATAAGTTACTCTTTAACAAAGCATCCTAGTGTTTTAACTTAACATAAAAAACTGAGCTTTTTAACGGTCAAGAATTTGGTTAATAAAAAACATGTGGAGGCAGCAGTCACAGCTCTGTTGCAACTCATCACAAAGATGCAAATTGTAAAAGAAGTTGCAGAATTTGCTTGTGTAAATGTCAACAGAAGCTGGAGCTGATAACTCTTGAGCCTAAATAATGCTGCTGTGAAGTTTGAAGTGCATACCCTTAAACTGAGTTTAATCCAGAGATCTAAACCACCCCAAAAATCAATCTGGGCAGAATTTTAAGTGAAGTGTTTTGCCTCTGTAGATTGCTGAGCTGGTAAAAGCAGTGTTAGCTAATGCAACTCCAGTAGTCCTTTAAGCTGCCTGAAATTTGGGATTTCTACAACAGCCTAGTCTAGAAAAATGTAGGCTTTTTTATATTTGTAAGAAAAATTACCCATGCTGAGAAATCTGTAATAAACAGTGATGAAATATTTTGACTGTGTGTAAACAAATTAAATTTTGGACTTAATGTACTTTAAAACATCTGGGCTGGCTGATGTGGGGGTTGTGGTGGGAAAGCAATAGCAGAATATTTTAAAAACTAGTCTAGAAAAGCCCACAACACAATCATTTTTGGAAAAGCAAATAATGGGTATTCAGCTCTAAAGTGTATTCTCTGGCCACAGACATCATCCTATGCTCTCCAAAAGATCTCCTGCCAAAAAATCTAAAACTTAGATGGGAAATACGTTTGTTTGAAACAAAACTTCAGAAAAGAAAAGACATAAATCAGTTTTTTTTATGAAAAAGTCAACAGTGTAAAGAACATCGGAAAATGCAGTAATGCTTACATATTTACTATAATAATCTTCACTACTTAGATGGAGATGTTTTACCCGAAAACACCACTGACACTTCAAGTGAAATACCAACAACTCTGGTGGATGCTTCGGACTTTGAGTGTTCCCTCTGCATGAGGTATGACTGCATTGACCTGGCATTAACATAAAGCCTCTCTAGCTTCTGACAAAAGTTTTCATGGTGTAAGAAGAAAAGCCTGCCAGAGAATGTCTAAATCATTACTCTGTTCCTTTTGCTGAACCTTACACCTTGGGAATCTTTACAGATGTGGTTTTCTCCATTATGTATGCTGTTCTGCATTGTTTACCACTTCTAGAAATGAAAACCTTTTTTGTATCCTTAGATAACGCTGTCACCTGTGCTTTATACAAAAGCAGGAAAGAAAGAAAGAGCTAGGACTAGTCACTCCACTCCACACATTGGGAATTGTTTTTGTTGGCAGCTTAGCTTTTCTGTTCCATGTTTCCATGTTAAGGTTGTTCTACGAACCTGTTACCACACCCTGTGGACACACCTTTTGCCTCAAATGCCTTGAGCGTTGCCTTGACCATAATCCACTTTGCCCACTCTGCAAGGAAAAGCTGTCAGAAGTAAGTACATCCTTGCCCCAATTAACAAAACTGCACAAAGTTCTGTTCTTCTGAAAGCATCTATGTGGAGACTTTCTGTGCTCTACTTGTGAGCTGCATCCAAAGCAGTGTGGCCAGCAGGGTGAGGGAGGTGATTGATTCTGCCTCTCTACTCCCCTCTGGTGAGACTCTACCTGGAGTGCTGCATCCAGCTCTGGACTCCCCAGCACAGGGGAGCAGAGAAGGGCCATGAAGATGGTCTGGGGCTGAAGCACCTCTACTATGAAGAAAGGCTGAGAGAGTTGTGGTTGTTCAGCCTGGTGAGGAGAATGCTCTAGGGAGACCTGATCTCAGCCTTACAGTACTTTAAGGGGGTTTATAAAATAGATAGGGACAGACATTTTAGTAGAGGGGTAGTGCTTCTAATGTGAAAGAGAGTTGATTTAATCAGAAGAGATTAGATGTAAGTAAGAGTTTTTTTACATAAGGGTGATGAAACACTGGAAGAGGTTGCACAGGGAGTTGGCAGATGCTCCATCCCTGGAAACATAAAAGGTCAGGTTGGATGGGGAGCTCTGAGGGACCTGGTCCATTTGAAGATGTCCCTGCTCACTGAAGGGGTTGGACTAGATGACATTTGAAGGTCCTTTTCAACCCAAACTATTCTATGATTCTGTGAAACCAGAACAGGACAGTACCAACAGCATCAAGCTGTGCACAGACCTCATTTAGTCAAGGATATATTTGGCATTCATTGGAAGTTTTGCTGGTTCTTAAAGAAATGGAGGCTTCCAGTATCACATCAGGCTCATGCCTGGGGACCCCCAGCCACAGCCGTGTTCATAACATATTTCCAGTTTGTGTGGAAACTGGTGAATGAGGAATGCTTGCTCTTTGGTCAACACTTGTCAACAGCAGACGTAAGGTATCCCATAGTTAGTAGTTCTTGCCAGTAAGCTGACAGCTGTAGATTAAAAAGATACATGTATCTTTGCAAAAGTGAGGATGGACTGCCTTTTCTTCCTGGTAGTACAACTTCTGCCCAAAAAGGGTATGGGGTTAGAGTTAATAGGACAGGGGGGTGAACCACATATGCTGAAGTGGAAGTTTTGGTGCCTGGAGGCTGAAAAGGGTGAGGAATCAGTACAGTCCTAACTAATGTGCACTTTGGCCTTAGGGAAGAATGGGTTGGGAGGAAGAGGTGTTAACTTGTCTTCTTGTTATCAGACTTAAGAGTTGACTCTTCCTTGTAGTTTCTGGCAAGCAGAACTTACAAGAAGACCGTCCTTACAGAAGAGCTGATAGTCCGTTACTTGCCAGAGGAATTATCTGAAAGGAAGAAAGTTTATGAGGAAGAAATGAAGGAATTGTCAAAGTAGGCTCTCTTTATACTACTGACAGCTGTTACAAAAATGTATTTTTCAATCTAAATTACTGAAGAAGAGTAATTTCCTTGTGAAAATGCACCAAAGGAATGAATTTGTAAATGAACCTGCCAGATGTTTTGTATTTTTGACGTGTATGTTGCAGATAAACAAGTAGCAATGTGCTTGGATGGTGGAGAGGCACAACAATATTCTTAAAATAAAGATAATTGCTTTTTCCTCTGAA
This sequence comes from Pachycephala philippinensis, assembly GCA_013397055.1. Taxonomy (NCBI): domain Eukaryota; kingdom Metazoa; phylum Chordata; class Aves; order Passeriformes; genus Pachycephala; species Pachycephala philippinensis. Next base: position 855,328 of record VWZT01016183.1, read on the forward strand.
TCAACATAATAGCTTTAGAAGTTACATTGGGGGTTTTCTGGGAGCAGAATTCAAATTATAAATGGGTTATACTTCAGGTCAGGAGAAGTTCAAGGATCCAGTTTTGTCAGTGACTTGTGAATGTTGTGCTATAACTCAGCTAAAAAGTAGAACAAAACATGCAGTTAATCCTGAAAAAAATGAAGTGGATTAGTGGGCTGCTTTGAAATCAAAGGGGTTTACTGAGTTTGGGGATTCTCTGCCATCTTGCTTTGAACATGGGTGGTTCTTAAGTACTTTGTTACTGTGAAAAGTTGTCACCAAGATCTTGCTGTGTGTATCTGAGATGTATCAGTATGCATGTCTTTGGGAAATTGGCTATTTCTTGACCTTTTTCCTCTGTGGAAGTGGGTTAGAGGGATTGTTCACTTAATGTATTAATGAAAAGAGTCCTGAAATATTGTTTGTCTTGTGAAAATGGCAAACCTTGAAGAGACATACATTTACAAAGATTGAGTCTAAGGAAGCCATTTGTCTTGTATTAAGGATATATGCTGACTACAGCAGCACCCAGAAAAAAAAGTGATTTTTTTTTTTTTTTAACAATTTTCTTACAGTTTGAATAAAGATGTTCCCATCTTCGTATGTACCATGGCCTTTCCTACTATCCCTTGTCCTCTCCATGTCTTTGAACCTCGTTATCGCCTAATGATAAGAAGATGCATGGAAACTGGTACCAAGCAGTTTGGCATGTGCTTAGCTGATGAATTAAAAGGGTAAGGAGATGAGCTGAGAATGTCCTGTTGTTGTAGAGGCTGCTGTGAGCTAATGGAATACTGCAGCACAGTATACTTGTCTCCCCAAGCCACTGTGGTTCTTTCCAGTCCTGTATGAACCAATACCAAAGTTGCTTACTTCTTAGTTTTGAACTTTAAACATTCCTTTTTACACAAAGATGTAATTTTACTATTCCCCTGTTGGATGATAGCAAGAATGCAACTCATCCTGCTACTACAGGCTCCAAAAATAGCATTTAATTGGCTGCGTGTTTGGAAAGCTTGCTGGCCTGTTTGTTCCAGTGAAAGCTGACTGTCTGGGTAAGGTTCCTCCTCTGTCTACTCAGTTTAAAAAAACGAAACAAAAACAAGGCAAAACATCCAGACCTCCCGTAGCTTTCCTGAAAGAGTGGTATCATTTTAATGAGACAAAGTATACCCTTGGCTGAGAAGTCTGTTTTGCTGCTGAATGTTGGATTTGAGTGTTTGTCTTTACTCCTGTGTTGCAATGTCTAAACTATCTGCAGTGAGTGGGTTACACTGTCTTCCTATATGATCATACCTTTCATTCATTTTTGTGAATTCTGACACTGATGTGTTTCCAGCTCCCTATGCAGAGACTGACTAAGATTAAAGGCCCCTTACAACACAGAACTATTCTGTGGTTCTATGAAAGCCTTCAAGTTTAAGTATTTCACAGATAATGGGCTTTTGAGACCATGCTCATGGGAGAAACATGAGGTGGTTTTGAGAGGTCTGCCTTATGAGATGCAATAGTTGCTGACTTCAGAAGTTACACTGGCATGATGCAGGCTGTAGAATGGATGACGAACATGGGAATTTTTAAGAACAAATTAGACAGGCATCCTCCGGAGCAGCATTTTTGTGATCGTCACTGGAGCTGAGAGGGGGGCAGTCATTACTGAGGCTTGGCAGCCTTTCCTTGTCCACTACATGTTTTTTTTGGGGGGATACTTTATTTTTCTCCCAGACTGGACAGTAAAGTAGCTGTAAGAATACAGGAGATGCTGCAGCTTCCAGTCAGCTGTGGCTGTGCTGCAATGCCATTTGGCATGCTGTCAGTACTGCACTCAGTGGAGTTCAGACTCCAGCAGCAGCTGATGCTCCACAGTCCCTTTCAGGCCTATTACCAATTTTCTGGAAGCAAATACCTGTGGGAGTGAGGACAGAATTACCCTAGGACTTCAGTGATAACTCTCCTTACATCCCTGCAGGCTTGTGGAAGAGCCAAACTTATTTGGAGTCAGGTATAATAACACAGAGGGACAAGGTGTTACAATCCCCAAAACACAGTAATTGGTTTGTTAGATAACATCATGAAGGGTATTTTAAAATGCAACAGTATGGTTAGATTTCTATGTCCTGTCTGTTTTGAGTTACTAAAATATTAACTTAAACATTGAAGCGCAGGAAGCCTTCATCTGCAGACACCTGGCAGGCTGTTCCAGTTTCTTACACAAGTAAAGAAGTTCTTCTGTTTATTCAAAATTGCGAAATCAACTTGGGAATACAAGAAGTGGGGAAACTTGTTTTGCCTCATCTACTGAGGCATTGATACATACCTCCCTTGAAAAACACAGTGACAAAGCATGTTTAGTTCATTACCTTCCTCTGTTTTATTTCTCCATTTAACTTATAATTGGTAAAAGAATATAAGCTCTTAATGTTGTTAGCACATTTTATGCCTGTCTCCAGGTGCTTTCTTGTCTCTCCAAGGTCACCGTCTACCCAAAAAAACTCCTCTAAGAACAACAAAAAAGAAAAAATCATCACTTCTATATTGATTTCTAAATTCAGCATGAATGTCACTAAAATCATTAATTAAAAACAATTGTTATGTAGCTGTTTAAATAGTGTGTAGTGTAATATTGCTATAATAAACTAACAAACTTGCTTTTTTTTAATCAGTCCTACTGGTAGAGCACCAGGACTTAGCTGTGTGCAGCTCTGCTCCTCCTGCTCTGCCTGATTTTTTTGTGTGCACTGCCTGGGAGAGAACAGTTGTTCACAGTGGTGAACTTCCCCCCCACCCCTCCCAAACCCATGATAAGAGCAGAAACAGATTTCTTCATCACTCCATTGTAAGAAATGGCCAAGCCCTAGTAAAACAAGCATTTCCCTGATATAGAATTTATCAAACCCTGCAGGGTTGTGGTATCTTGAGGTGAGACTAGATACAGTGCTTTCTCCTGCTTAGCAGTAGGCTGAGGTGTAGATCTGAAATGTGTTGTGGTGAAGAGTCATTGTGCAATCAGCCTCTCTAGTGAAATCACTGCACCACAAAGGTAGAGTTAAGGAAGCTTGATAAAGTAAGCTGTTTCCAGAGTGTGATTAAAACCTGTGCCTACTTTAAATATAATGGATACAAACGTGCTTTTGTGAAAAGGATATTTTGGGTTTGGTTTGACTTTTTTTTTTTAAAGGAAACAAGTGCAAGAAAAGACTTGCTATATAGAAAGCGTTTTTCTTCTAGAGCCTGCAGTCTTCTTACACCTTGGAGTAGGGGGATAGCCCTCACAGCCATGCATTTGTTCCTCAGTTTTTGTACTTCCTTACAGTATCTTTACCCATCTTGCTTTTTTTTCAAACCAGAGTGAATTTGCCACCAGCAGCTGGCAACTCCCAGCATGAAACATCCTTCATTTAGTTTCCTGTCCCTTTCCAACCTTGCCACCCCACGAACCTGCCCTGAAAATGCTGCTGCCCAGGTCCTCTGAGGGAAGGCAGAAAGGGTGGGGGTTGTGTGGCTTATTGGAATAAGCAGAAATGTATTGTCACCAAAGCAGAATCCTCTTTCAAATAAGAAATGGTGAATTAGGCCCAGTATTTGTCCTGATGTCTATAAACACATGTTGATGACTTCCACTTTTATGCCCTTCTGTCATTTCAGATTTGCAGATCATGGCTGTATATTAGAGATCAGGGACGTAAAGTTTTTTCCTGATGGACGCTCAGTTGTTGATACAGTTGGTGTCCGTCGTTTTAGGGTCTTAAGCCATGGCCAGCGAGATGGATATAACACAGCAAACATCGAGTATCTTGAAGATAAAAAGGTGATCTATGGTGCAAAGTTATTCATACCCATGTATTGCTGGATTCACTTAAATAGCCTTTCCTTGTTGCATTTCAAGCTAGCTGTGCATTATTTTTAAGCCAGTATCATTACAAATACACTAAAACTCTGTTTTAAAAACCATGGAACAAACTTTGTATCTTCTTTCCCTTTCTTGCTTTCTTCCCTTATAATTATCTCTGCTTAAAGTGTTACACTCCTTTCATGGATCTCAAAGTAGCTTCCAGGATGCTGAGGTCATGGTGTGTAGGTGAGGTCAGAGTAACATTTTAAAACTGGTACAGTTTTAAAGCACATGCTCCTGTTGGTAGAGAACTGACTGTTCTCTTGCACTGAACAGACAGTTGGCACACTTCATATGTCCTCCAAGCTCTCATTTACAGAACAGGCCTCAAATAAATGTGGGAGTCTGCTCTTAAAATGAGTTCTTAGTCACATGTAGTTAACCATGCCCTGTACAAGCATCCATTAGAGCTGGCTTAGAGCAGAGAAGTGCCGAGAGGGGAGCAGCTTTAAAAAAAGGTCCTCTTAGCAAACCTGCATCAAGGGAGGTGTTTGTGATGGGTGTTGGCCAAAGGCTGAATTTTTGGCCGTGCTTTCTGGATCATCTTTAGACTGTGTCTATAAAACCTTGGTAGCTATTAACGCTGAGTTTAGCAGTAATCTCCTGCCAGTTGATGAAGTCAGTTTGGTCATACAGGTCTAGCATACTCTCACAGTTGAAGTGAAGGTCTGTAAAGCCTTAGTAGTGCTTTGCTAACCTTTGTAGGATGATGCAGTTGTTTCCCAGGGCACGAAAGGTTGAGCCTGTGGAGGTGAGAGGCTGGAATAGGCAGTCTGCTCAGAGTGAGGGCTCTGCTCTAAGTCCCTAGTGAAGAGTGATGGAACTCAGGTATACAGGCATTGTTTATAGATGGTGCCAGAGACCCACCTCTTCATAGAGTGAGATTTGCCTTGTCTCACATTGGAGGCTGGTGTCTGTTCAGTGCCCTACATTCATGATATGTCTGATGGTGAAAAATCTCAGTCCAAAGACACCTGTTTTATATGCTCTTAGATACTTACCTTAAGATGAGATTAATTGCTCTTTAGAACTGCTTCTCCTCAATTGTGAAGGGCACCCAGAGCAGCTAGATCAGATGTGTATCTGAGTGAGTAGCATAGGTGAAATCACCTATGTGATGTGCACATGTTAGAGGGGAAAAAACCAAACAACCCCAAACAAAAATCCAGAATCAAAACCCCCCAAAAAACCCCACAAATCACCAGTTTGTAGTGGTTTTTGCTTATGCTTTTTTTTTCCCTAATAGCTAATAGTAGGCCTGTGCAACTAAAACACTCTGCTTTAATGAGGGTGTTTCTTCATGGCTGTTTCTGGTGTTGGGAAAACATCACTTTCCCTGCTTCCTGCCTGCTCAGGTGTCTACCCTCCTCCTCCTTGGCTGTCCTACCATGGCCTTAACACTTTTATAAAACAGTGCTGGTCTCTTAAGTGCTGTAGTCCCCCCCATCTCTGTGCTCGGTGGCAGTAGTGTTTGTTTTGTTTTGCCAGATGATGTACCACTGTCCAGAGGTCATTCTGTGACAGGGACTTGAGGTTATGGGTTTGAGATGATAAGTATGTCCCAGGATTAGAGAGCATATTCTTCTGTTATGCCAGCATTTAGGAATGGGTACTAGTGAGGCAGTTACTGCTCCAAGCAATGTCACTTCAAAACACCTAGGGGAGAGTAAAAAGACTCCAGCATCACAGGTTTGAAATCTGAGACTTAGGCACAGTTGATTTAGATAAGGACATTTGAACAGCTGTAGTTACTGCATTATTTTGCTTCGTTTGCTTCTGGGGAAGCATATGGACTCCACGGTATCAAACCAGTTTTGTTCCATCTCCCTTCTTTTAACAATAAGGTTGAAGGACCAGAATATGAAGAACTTGTCCGCCTTCATGATTCAGTTTATGATCAAGCTGTTGCCTGGTTTACTTCTCTTAAAGACAATATGAAAGTGCAAATTCTCAATCATTTTGGATCTATGCCAGGAAAAGAACCAGAGCCACAGGTAATAAAACCTGCCTATTTATGCAACATTATTCTACACAGAATTTTAACACTGGACTGTTTTCTGACAGATTCTTGCTGTGGTTTTGTACATTCTATACTCTTATTTACCCACTTTTGGTCTGTTGGCATGAAGCCATTGTAAACAATACACCTGTGTAATTTGGTAGCTGAAGAGATAAGTCTTAATGGTGTATACAGATAAAGAAAACACCTGCAATTAAGTGTTCAGTTGTTGCTTGTTTTGTCGTGACTTACTTAGCAAATAGGTGGTGAGAAGGAGGGTGATGTTCTTCATGGGGCTGTGCTGCTGAATACGTAACTGCATGTTTTTCCATCCTTTTGCAGAGCAACCCCAGTGGTCCTGCCTGGTACTGGTGGCTCTTGGCAGTGTTGCCTCTGGAAAACAGAGCTCAGCTGGCTATATTGGCTATGACCTCCCTGAAGGATCGTCTGATCGCCATCAGACGAGTATTGATATTTGTGACTCGCAAAAGACCCAGATAACATGGACTTGTGTTGTGAGTGGGCATCGAAAAACATCTCATGACAGGTTGTTCTGGGGGAGGGCAAAGGGGGAGGGGTTGTTTTTTGTATTTTTTAAAGATTCCTTCAAGAAGGAACAGCCCTTTCTGACTGCGTCCTGCATCCATCGATTGCATCGGTTTGTTACCTGGGTATTCACCAAACCTTGCGCACTCTCCTGTTGTCCTGGTGAAAACTGAGCCTCTACAGAGCTGTGCTACATTTAGAATGTAGCTGATGGATGTGGATAATTGCTTCAAAGTACTTTGATAGAATTGATGTTTCTAGCCGAGAGAGTTAAGTACTAGAGTAGCGCCATTGGCCTGCATGTGATCTGGATTTTCACTCAGTAAGAAGAGGAAACTGGACAGTGGATTGAAGAGGTGTTTCCTAGACTTCCTTGAAGGTGGTGAACAGAAGAGGAGTTACGCTGCCCAGCAGAAGTATGCACGAGGACTATAACCAACAGTACTCTCTGTTAGTGAATTGGAAGGCAGTCTGTCGTACACCCACATCTCCCTCTCTCTTTCTCTTCAGCAAATAACAGTCTGAGGAAAAAGCAGGTTAAGCTGTTTGTAGTCAAGGCATCTGAGGATGTTTATCTGAAAGAATAATAGCTACTGAATAAGCACACTATTTGGTAGCCTTAGGTAATCCCTCCTTTGTGATTTACGTGTTGTAGCAGAATGAGTATATACAAAATGTTTGGAAAGATGTACTTTGGTTTCTTTGAAGAGAAAACCCGAAGTAATCCTAGCCGGTCTTACTGCTAAATTCAAACCAAGCCGCTCCCTAAAGTATGATAAACACTGCTGTGAAATAATGCTTTCACCCCAAGTACAAGGGAGGCATGCTGCAGTTTACTCTGAACACCTGCTCTGCGAGTGGAACCAGTGAGGATGAAAGGTGGGGAGGTTTCCATCTCCCTCCTTCCTGCAGTGTCATGCCAACCTCCCATTACATTGGGGTGGTCTCTACTGAACGTGTTTCAAACCCAAAAGTATTGTAGTTTAGTACCAGTTGCTGTATGTGATGGAAATCAGTCCACAGTAACACCGTGAAAGGAGTCACAAACCGAACCTATAAAGGCAAGTCTCAATGCAAGCTTCAGTCAGGTGTTAACCTTCATTTGTCTCTTGGATTATTTTTTTATGTATTGTTTTGTTAATATCTAACTTGGATAGCTAGTCAATTGATCGCTTGTCAGTCAAATGATCAACACTTGCTCAACTGCCAATGAAACAACTCAGTGTTACCAATTCAATTGGCATAGTTTCCTATAACTAGAACTGATACTACCAACAGGGAAAAAAAGTTGACTTGAATCTCCATGTGCTGCAAGCATAGCAAGACCAATGTAAAGACTTGTTCATGTGCAGAAGTCTGGTAAGAAGAAATGGCTGCTTACCTAAACGGTCAAAGTGCCTGGTTTCTTTTTTAGTTCTTTTCTCCTTATTTGTCAATGAAGAGGTATTTAAACTTTTTTTTTCCACTTTGTACATGAATTCTGGAAGAAGACTGCATGAAAATGCAGTGATTGGGATATATTACCTGCTCTCTTTGGGTATTGTAGTTATAACCTCTGTGGTCTGGGAAACAAAAATTAAGTTTTTTTTCCTTTCAGCAAATGGCTACCACAAATGGTTTCTGTAACATACCCTGAATGTACTGTAACTGCCTCTACCTTGAACACGCCTTTTCTATTTAAGTAGTTTGTAAGTATATTCTCTGAATTGTGACGTGCATAATGTACAACCAATGATGTCATAACCTCTACAGTAGCCTTCTGCAAGTTCTGCTACCACCACCAAAATACTCAAAATTCAAGTTGAATGCATTTCCTCCAGGATGTGAAGATAATGAAGAGGAATTTGCTGAAGTATAAAGGAATTATTGTATCCATGGGGAGGAAATGTCAAAGTCAGTAGGTCTTCAGCTCACTGTCAGCTGAGCTACTGAAGGGTGATTTCACAAACTAATTCTCGGACCAGAAGATGGACTGTATTTGATCTCGCAATCCTTTCTGTTCAGCTTCCTGTTCTTCCCATTCCTTTCCATGCTGTGTATTTCTTCAAGACTCACTCATCTTGCTTGTTTGTGTGTTTGGCCTAGTTTTGAGTATTACTAGTTTAGCTGGAAGAGGATGCTGATGGTATTTGTATATTGCTGGTCCCTGATCTTATATGTGCTTAATTTTACAGATAGTGCATTTAAGAAAAAAAATATCAAGGTGCTAGTTAGTGTCTTCTTGGCTTTGCCTCAGTAAATGTTAATGTTAATATTCTTCTCTGCAAAAGTGATTTTTTCAAGATATCTACTTTTGAGGTACTTCTGACAGAAAACCCTATGAAATGAGAGGTTGTTTACTGCTGTTTTGTAGTGTGTAAAGACATTCTACATGGGAAGTGACATTACTGTGTTCATGAAGGCCTGCATAGTTAATGGAGTGATTGTTATTGAAAAGAAAGCTGAACTGTAGAGGGATTTTTTTTTAGTCAAGGTTTAAAGCAGTTTGTGAATATTTCAGTGACTGATGTTTTGGATAAATTATAACAACAAAGGAATTGTCTGTGTATGGATGCAAATAATCATATTAGCAGCCCAAAGCTGACATTTCTTCCAAAACATTGAATGCTGATCAAATAGCAAAGCTTTAATAAATAAATAAAATCACCACTGCCCTGTGGTACTTGCTTTCTAAGGGAAAGTACCGGTTTCATTTTTACCAAATCACCTCTGCCATATAATATCTGCAGCATCCAGTAGTACCTCACAGGAAAAGCTGTCTCGTTGCTCTCTAGAGGAAATGTCCACGTTACAGCCAGTCTGCGCTTAGGTGTAACTTGTTGCCAAGGTACATGTGGAAGCATTGGAGCTGAGCTCCTGGAAGAGATAGACAGGATTTGTTGCCTTTCTAGCTCATTACACTTTTCTTGCTTGCTGTCCAAGCAAGGATGCTGGGATATATGATGAGTCTTTTCACTGTGGTGAATGTGGCCCTTCTTTATACATCGTAAAGAGGCCAAAAAGAAAAAAAAAATCCCTCTACCTCTACACCTGTTGTTCACCTGTAAAATTTCAAGCTACAAAATTATATATATATTTTAACCTTTTTTGTCTTTCAGAAGCATACTAATTGTTTGCCACTGAGGCCTTTTATCTACTGTATTTTAATATGTTCATTTGATAGTCATTGAGATCTCTTTGTACTTCTAACCTGTAGAACTTGTCATGTTTCTTACTGCTCCTTTTTCCTTGTTCTCCAGTCCACTTTTAAATTGATAAATAGAAAGCTGTACACTCTATTCCTGTTACATTTTACACTAGTGGAACTGGTATTTTGGTAGCGCCTTAATTTTGCAGTTGTGAAATGATTGTATCAACTCTTATCTGGGGCTTCTGACCAGATGTAAATGAGTATGTTTAATGTAGATAAACTTGAAACCATTTTTTACTGTTTTAAAGCTAGAAATGAAATGGAGTGTGTACATATGTATAAATATAAATTATTAATCTGCACCTTTTTGTATCTAGTAAATACAGGAGAAGTTCATGTTCTAACCACATTTGGCACTTCTTGTTGCATAAACAAAGCCAAAACTTTTTTTAAAAATTGCAGTGTTCATTTCATGTGTATTTGCAATATTCATGGGAAATGTGTTTAATTTATGTGATATTTGGAATAAACCAGGTTGAATTTATAAGAGCGTGCATTCATGGGGAAAGCTTTATATCACTCTGTGAGAACTAAGAACTAGAGTTGTGGTGAATACGGTCTGAACAGAAACAAGCCACTGATGTGCTGCTGTCAGGAGGGAAGGGGTCATAGTTTGATTTTCCTGACAGGAGCCCAAGGGCTGGGAATTGGGCTCATGAGGCTTTAGGAAGCAAATGGCATCCCAGAAGCAGTGGTTAGATGTTGGGGTTCATAATTGCATGGCAATTGTTTCAGCCCCAGTGCAAGGAAGGGGGCGAGGCTGCAGAGGTTGTGGCACAGTGGGGTTTGCTGGGCACCCAGGGCAGACTGTGGCACTGGGTATGAATGTGAGGGGTGGATTTGGAGGAGGGTTGGAGGGCTTCAAAATAAGGGGGACTGGGGGAGTTGAGGCGCCCTCAGCAAGGGTGGGATGAAGGAGATGAACCTTTAGCTTCCTCAGGAGTGGGTTGTGACAAAGATGGGGTATGATGATGAAGTGGGCTCTTCCTTTTGTAGCTTACTGGATTATTTTGTTGCCCTAAGCATGACCTGACTGGCCCTAAGCTCTAAAAAATACATGGGTACAATGAAGAACAACAAATGCTTTATTGTCTAAGTCCAGTGAAATAAAATACCTTCAGGGTGCTGTGAGGGAGGCAATGTTCCAGAACAAGGCAACTGGACATGGCTAGCACCAGTGTATGGGGGCTGGGACACTGGTCAGCAGCAAAACTTTGATGATCCTTGTGGGTTCCTTCCAATTCAGGATATTCTCTTCTAAAATAAAGTTGTGTGAAGGCAAAAACCAAGCGAGATTGTGGAGAGCACATCACGTTCCTCAGTTATGTCTTCCTGCCAGCTAAGCTGTGGAGCAAAACTGCTGTGAAGGCATTTACTAGTAGTAAATACTAGCCTTTTTTTTTTTTTCCTTTTAGTGTTGGATTGACTGACCTTTGTGTCTGTATTCACTGAATGTCTGAGCACACAAACATCAGTTACAGGACTGCTCTTTCAGGTTGCAAGTGTGTGTGGAAGTGTCTGTAAATGCTGCTTGAGCTGCTTTGGTACCCTGGACAACAAAATTCTTGAAACATCATTCCTTTCACCAAAGAAAGGAAATTAGCAGGGTTTCCTTCTTGTTACCCAGATCCTCATGTACCTCAAGACTCGAGAACAATAGAGGTAAAGTAACTGCATGAAGTTAGTAAATAGCTTTTCCCCCCACTTATTCTGCATGTCCTTTGCTAGTAGATAGATACCAAGCCCTGGAAAGGCAGCATCTCAGACTGTGCCTGCTTCCCTGAGTAATGCCATTCTTAGAGTGTGGAAGCCTTAGTGGTCTGTTGTCTTATTTGCATCACTCTAATCAAACCAGGAACTAAAAATAATGCTGCTTAACTGTTCAACAGCACTTGCTTGAAGCTGTTAGCTAGTGAATCATAGAATAAGAAAGATCGGGAAAAAGTCTGGTACTATCAGTCAGGTGCAAAAAAAGAATAAAAAGAAAGTGAATCCATGCCAGCACTTTGCTTAGTTCCTCTAACTGTGCATACTACACTTGCAGCTAGAAGACAAGTATGTTTTCCATTGCATTTACGTTACATGGTAGGAACAAGTTGTTTCTAAATCGAGATGAATAGCACTTGCTGACAACTTTTATAGCTCTGTTCTGCCATATGTGGGGTTCTGCCTTGTCTGCTAAATTTGGGACTTCATGCATCCATGGAAGAAATGTCTTCACTTGTAAATGTTGCTTACGTTTTTTCTCATAAACATCTGCTGCTCTTTTTGTGCAACAGCCATATTGGAGCCCTGCTCCTGGGAGGGCCTGGATTTTGAACACAGAAGTTGCTCTTGGGGTCAGGCTAGTTAACCTCACCTCAGACAAAGTTAGAGAAACAACTCTGGTCCCCTTTCCCTACCCAGTATACCCCAGAGGCAGAGCTGAAACTTCCAGTTACAGTCCTGTGTCCATGCAAACCTGATGATGGCATGCTGAGAATGATATACAGCAAGTGACCAAGAGCATAATTTGTCTTTAACCATAGCAAAAGCCAAAGGGAGTCACCTCTCTTTAGCCCCTTCAGCCCAACAACCTATTCCTATTCACGACATCATAAAATCCTAGTCTCAGTTCAGCTCAAAAAGCCCTCAGGAGACCCCCTGCCCATCATCCTGAATCACATGCCTGTGATTCCCTGCCCCTTCTCATCACATCTTGTTCTTCCCTTGCTGAGCCACTGGCTTTTCAAGGGAGAAAAGAGATAAAAGGTAAATAAACCAAAAGCCCAGGAAGCTTTTGCTGACTGTTGGCTTCAGTTGCCAGTTCTTTGGCCAAAGCTATAGTAAGAGAGCAGGTTCAGGCAGCAGGACTTCTTAAATCAGAGTAGATCTAGCAGGGAAAGAAAGATACTTTTAAAGCAGAAGGAGGGAGGAATATGTAATATAGTGTCCATCATCATAAGTGGAGAGATAGCCAACTTCAAGCTCGGCCCTGCCCTGGAGCAAGTACCTTATGTTTTCTGCTGGTGGCTGAGGCACCTCACGGTGCTGGCTGGTTGCCCTTGTTGGCTAAGAGAGCACAGACTTGCTGTGGCTAAGTAGTCATGGTATCAGAAAATGCCTAAGTGCTCCCAGCTTTATTTTCTTTTATCTGAAATTATTTGGCTTGGGCAGAAGGAGGAAGATCATTGTTTGCCTGAATGGAAGTCCACCTAGCAAGCCCCAATGTGACTTCCCCATTCCCTCTGTGTTCAGGGAAGATCTACCACCATGAGGCTGCATGGAGATGTGAACCTGCCACCAACATGTCTTCAGTTCCAGTTAAACCCCCACTGATGATGTGTGTTAGAGAACAGGCCTTCTATTGAGAGGTGTAACAAAACTGTCAAGGTAAATTTGGTTTCTGCCACTTAAGTACATTTACTAGAGCCCAAGCTGCATGAGGGGCTTTGCTAAGGGGTGACTTCATTTCTGATACCTTCATGCAGCTGCCTGGTGCCCTGCCCACACTTAGAGAAACACTGTGGAAAGGACACTGTTCTCTACAGGCACATCAAGAGGTGCTTCTTCATGTGGAGCGCTCTCAGATCAACTTCCTTTTAAGTAAATCTGTGAAGCCTTATGTTGTAGACCCAAAGCTCATTTGCCAGTGGAGACCAAGATTCAAATAGAGGTATTCAAAGAAAACGAAAGTTACTTACCCAGAACCAGAAATCATTGAATATGTAATTTCCCCTTCCTTGTGGTTCTTTCTTTCCTTGGTCTCTACTGGAAGTGGAGGGCAGGAATACCCGAACCTCAGGCACCAAGCTCTGTGGTGGGACCAGAGTAATTCCGGAGGAAAGGCTAGTATTGAAGTATCCAGCCTGGTTTGCTTAAGGTTCAGCATTCCCAAAGCTCATGTGTATTTGTGGCAAAACTGTTTGGAAGATAGGAAGTTACTTTTTTAGTTTAGTTTCATTCTCCTTTGCTCACTGTTGTTATGAATCAACTCTCTGCCCCCACACCACGTTTACCTACAAAGCTCAATATTAAGGTCATTTGCACCCAGGCAGAGTAAATCCTCCATAAGAACTGTATCATTTTCCAAGTAGCCTAATGTTCTTCCTCAATATTGAATGCTACCAGATGCTTGAAAAGTACAAGAAATGCTTGAATGGGAAGAATGAAAAGAATCTGGCAAGATGTTTCTCCCAAATCCCTCAATTTGAGTCTTCCATATATCCTGGAAAACTTCTTCTTTTCCTCTTCCAAATTTATATATAGAATTTGAGGGAGGCTCTGAGTTTGAGCAAGTAATGTGGCATAATCATGTCATTCATAAAAACCAATCAATTCCTTCTATAATCCTGCAATATTATGACCTCACTACCACAGTGTATCAACACATCCCTCAAATTAATTGTGCCTAAAGATCTTCCATTTTTCCTCATTTTTGTATTGTTTCGTCTATACTCAGAACTTCTGTTATTTCTGGTATGTTTTCTGTTGCTTAGAGAGGCCCAAATTGATCACGCTTTCCTAAATAAAGGAACTGTAAAAAAATGTGCCTCCCACTCGTCACACACTTAAGTGTTTTGTTTGCTGTGCAGACAGTTACGAGGTTGTGTTCAGAGCTCTTTTTCTGAATCACAGGCTTCTCATTTCACAGAGGTGCCTCCTTACCAGATGGTGCTTCCAAGAAAGTAATTTTCTTGTTTACTTTGCAGCAACTGACTCAGCCTAAGTGCCAGCTTTGGCCAGACCTTTCCAAAAATTTTCAGTATCTGCTAATTCTAAGTGCAGAGGCTTCTTCATGTTATCTTTCAGAGCAGTAAGAGGTAATTCCTCTTGGAGAATGTGCACCAGTGTCGGTAAGAGTTGATGTTCTTCCAGTTGTAAGACAGCCTGGGTTTACATCCTGTTTTTAGCAGCAATATCTGTTCCCCTTTAGACAGACAGCTGCTGATTGCAGTTTGCCTTTTGCTCAGCACTCTGTTCCTTCTGCGCCTGGTGCTGGAAAATCTCTTGGCACAGAGGAGTTAAATATTTCTTAGCTCTCGCTTGAGTCATCTGTCCCCGAGTGGGGAGTGGGTTTGCTTGCAAGCACGTATTGGTTTGGAGCTGGTCCTGGAACAGGAGCGCGCGGCTCACGTCCGACATGCAGCGCCTGGGCAGGAACCAAGGAACAGGCACTGCAAGTCAAAACACACCAGCGAGGAGGGGAGCACGGGGCTCAGCAGGATTAGCCAATGGCACTGTCGTCTTGCCTCCATTCATTCCAGTTGGAAGAAGGAATACAGGGAAAGCAGGGACGTCTTTGGCTGTGCCTCTGTTCATAAGCTGCGTGTGAGATCGTTCTCTGGCACAGGCACTGCTTGGCACAGAACAGATGTGTGTGTCCACAGTGTTAAATCCCCTTTCCCACCCAAAATATGCAGCTTCACGCAAACTACCTGTTGGGAATGGTTCCTGAATTGTACAAATTTGAGGAGCTGGAGAGGAAGAGGGTGCAACATTATCTGCAGTACAGGGCAATACTAATACTTCATCTCTCAGCCTCTAGCACTGAAGAGACTTCCTAAGCTAGATGTGACGTCTGTGTGTTTCAGAGCCCTCAGTGCATCTCACACCTTTACTTTTTATGGTGCCGTTTTGAACCCACAGACTTGTTTGGCGAGGATATCCACAGGCTGACTAGAGGGTGTGTGCTTTTCCTTTTGGACTAGGATCTTACTAGCTTCCCTTTGCCACTCCCTAGCTCTTGCATGGGAAGATTAAAGGTAAACAATAGGGACTTGTCTTTTGGGGGCTCAGGTGGGGCAGGATGGGCTAGTGAAGACAGGTTTTTGGAAGAAGCCATGGGCAGGTGGCCTTAATACCTTGTAATTTCTTCCAACAGAGGAAATAAGGGGCACCAACAGGAGGCACCAGAAGCTGAACAAGGAAAGGGATTGTTCCTCCAAGCCGGTGATCTCTCCAGTTTTTTTCCACTTCTGCTGCACTGCTAGAGCTTTATCGAACTAGAGAGCCCAGGCTTAGTCTCTCACTTAGATCCATTCTATAATTTCTCAAGATCAGCCTTCACTGGTATAAGCCTGAACAACTCAGCATTATCGAGAGAATACTCCTGTGAAGGGTGGCTGAGGGAGCTGGTGTTGTTTAGTCTGGAGAAAGGGAGGCTCAGGGCAGCCTCCACAGCTCTACTCTCCCTCTACTCTCTACAACTATGTGAAAGGAACTTGTGGCGAAGTTGGGGTTGGCATCTTCTCACGAGTAATAAGCAACAGGACAAGACCAGCCTCAGTTTGCATCGAGAGATCTTTATATTAGGAAAAATTTCTTCACCAAAAGGTTTGTCAAGCATTGAAAAAGGCTGCCCAGGGAAGTGGTAGAGTTGCCATCTCTGGAGGTATTTGAAAGACCAGCAGATGTGGTACTAGGGGGCATGGTTTAGTGGTGAACTTGGCAGTGCTGGGGTAAGAGTTAAACATGTTGACCTTAAGGGTAATCTCCAACCTGAAAGATTCTGTTATTCTCTGGTTCATCAAAATGCTTTCCTTCTGAAATCTTCTAAGTCTAGCAGTCCTTTGCAGAGTTTTCCTGCTCTTCTTTGCCTACACCTTTTCTGTCTATCTTTCTCTTTCCTGTACTGGGAAACAAAGGAGCTTGAGGGTACGGAGGGGAGCAGAGGGAGCCTGAAAAGAAGCCAGAACTTGGGTGTTTTTGCTAATCCACCTCATTGACATCCCAGCCTGACTCACTGCACTCCATCACCCGCTCCAGCCCCTCCTGGACAATGCAGGAGGTCATGGAGATTCGTGTAGCTGTTGTTATGGTGTGCTGGTTTGGGCTGGGATAGAGTTGGTTTTCTTTGCAGTAGCTCATTTGGGGCTGAGTTTTGGATTTTTGCTGGAAACAGTGTTGATAACACAGGGATGTTTTAGCTGTTGCTGAGATGTGCTCACACAGGGTCAAGGCCTTTTCTGCTCCTCACCCCACCCCACCAGTGAACAGGCTGGGGGTGCACAAGGGGCTGGAAGGGCACACAGCTAGGACAGCTGAGCCCAACTGACCAAAGGGATATCCTGCACCCTATGGACTCAGGATATAAAGCTGGGGGAAGAAGAAGAAAGGGGGGAAATTCAAAGTGATGGCATTTGTCTCCCCAAGTCACCTCTATGTGTGATGGGGCCCTGCTTTCCTAGAGCTGACTGAACACCTGCTTGTCTGTGGGACGGGGCGAATGAATTCCTTGCTTCACTTTGCTGATGTGCCTGGCTTTTGCTTTACCTATTGAACTGTCTTTATCTGAACCCAGAAGTTTTCCCGCTTCTACCCTCCCAATTCTCACCTCCCATCCCACCAGGGAGAGGGCAGCGAGTGGCTGTGTGGTGCTTAGTTGCTGTCTGGGGTTGAGCCATGATTACAGGGAGCACACAAAACCTTTATTTTGGTTACCCCTGGTCACCCAGCTCCCCTCATTGCATAACGTCTGACAGGAACACCAGGTGACTTGTCACCCTATCTTCTCTCACCTCCACTTACCTCTGGGCTCTTGCTCAGGCAAAAAGGCAGCGCCTGTGCTGCACTGAGCCAGCCCAAGGGCTGCACCCTGACCCTAACCTGGAGCCACTTCCAGGCACTACGGGGAAGGGCCCTACAGCAATCCTCTGTGCCATGCCATGCCATGTCCCACCAACTCTGTTTGTGGCAGTAACTTTATGCCTTCAAGGGCTGTACAGATCCAACTGTTTTTCCTAGGCACATTTATGCAGGCAGTTATTGCTTGTATGTTCTTCACCCCTCTGGGAGTTTTAGTATAATATTTGTACTTTGGGAAAATTACTATCTTTACTACTGGGAGCCAGGGGTTCCCTGCAAGCTCCCAGAAGAAGCTTAGGAAGAGCCCTGTGAACCTGCCTGCATCCACACATCCTGCTCAGAGAAATTTGGCTCCTGATTGCTCCTGGAAAGAAGCACTGAGCCTCCTTTTTATGCTTCATTTCTCCGGCTAAATGTTTAGATAGAAAACGCTGCCTGGGTGGAAGGCTGTGCCTCTGTCATCAGCCACACCAGTGCAAGATGACTGAAACCAGCTACCTCTCCCTTGGGAGAGCTGCTGGGAGGTAAATACATTATCCTGGCCCTGCAGACTGCTGGGACTGAACCATGACAACCACTGACACAGACAGTGTTATGTTGCAACCACTACTCATTATTGTGGTTGAAATATACCCAGAGCACATAAAACATGAAGTAATCCTTCCCATCTTTCTAGAGGGCTCCAAGAGCTGCTGCCAGCTGGGACAACAAGAGTGGGACTCTGCAAGGTCTCATGGCTGGAGAAACAGTCCTTCCCTCCACAAAATTTTAAGTTCCTTGGTGATTTCCGCAAGATTTCCCAGTGAGAGAGAAGGCTCAGTTCTTGTAACTTTAGTGCAAAGTGGTGGCCAAGCAGAGGACAGAGACACTAATTCCAATTCCTGTTCCTGCTAAGGAAAAGTCTGCCTTTTTAGAGATAATTTATCAAGCAGAAGAAACAAATATTGAGAAAATAAGATGGATGGTTCTGAGAGCCCTGGGAATGACTTGTTTTAGTATTAATCTGCTGTGTTGTCTTGTTCCCTCAGAGCATGACTAATCCTACAGTACACTCCAGGGGTCTGGCTGTTGCTCTGCCCAAGTGTGACCAGAGCAGTAGCTGGCCTCTGGACTTGGGACTAATTCAGGATTGCTTTTATTTTTGTAGGCTTCCAGGCAGGAACCTGGTGACCCTGCCACTGTACCCCTCCTGCCCCCTTACCCAGACTACCATGGGTTTCCCCTTATCGCTGTGCTGTGGGACATGGTGGTGCTTCTCTGACAAATGTGTGTTGCCTGGGGTGCAGTGCCCTGGTGCTGGCCCCGTGCTGGTGGAGCAGTTTAGCCCAGGAATCACAGGGATGCTGTGCCTCAGCTTCAAGGAGAACTCCATGTCTCAGACACTGGCCAGGAGAACAATTACACTACTGTAAATGACCATGCATCACTTCAAAGAAAGGTAATTAAACATCTGAAGGCCAGAGCCTTGGATTAATGACAAGAGAGCTCAATCAAAAGCTGTGGGGATAGTGTCACTGCCTAGGTGAAATGCTGACCCCTGGCTGTGCTGCTGCCAGTCTGCTGTTTCTGAAACTCGAGAAAGGTTTTGAGACCTATGGAAATTTTGGAATCATATTACGTGATGAATCTTAAGAAGTAATTACAGAAAAAGAAAAACAAGAAAATGAACACTGTTTTTTTTCCCTTCCTCCCCCATGTGAAATGGTAGTGGAATATGGTTTCCTGGTGTAGTGTAATGCTTTAAGTACTGTGTGTCCCAGTTTCACAGTGCTCAGTACAATGTGTACAAAACATAATATGAGTATGTTGTGGTTAGGCTGTTTATCAGCTATCTGCTTTACTGAATATGTATTTATATAAAGGTGGTGTTTTCACTACGAATTAACTGTATAAGCAAAGAAAATGAAAAATTCATTACCAGTCAGTTAAATCTCACAGGGTCCTGAAAAGAAGCTACAGGGGACAGTCAATGTCAGGAAGCTAATCTTTTGGGGTTTTTTCCTTCCCTTTTAAAACTATGACATAGTTTGGGTTTTTTTTGCGGGGGAGGAGGGAGGATGTTGTTATTTGTGTTAA
Organism: Pachycephala philippinensis; assembly: GCA_013397055.1. Taxonomy (NCBI): domain Eukaryota; kingdom Metazoa; phylum Chordata; class Aves; order Passeriformes; genus Pachycephala; species Pachycephala philippinensis. The sequence continues at coordinate 874,618 of VWZT01016183.1, forward strand.
TAAATGGTTTCTGGATAAAGAAAGCAACTACAGTGTCACTTTGCAAAACTTGCTGTGTCTCCTATCCTCTGCTGTAAGTCCTCTGAATATGAGATTATTGTGTAAAGTTGGCATCATACAGCCATTATTCCACGCTAATACCTGCAATTGACAGCATGTTCCAAAAGTACATCAACAAACCCTGGTTCACATTTCTAATGACTGCTGAATTCAGCCAAGTGTGTGCTGCTTTTTATTTGCTCTTCATGGAACAGCTTGTTTTCTTGCATAAATGTAAGTTGTTGCTTGTGTCTATCCCATGGTGTACATGGAAGGGCTGTTTATTCTTCCTTTTGCTCCACATCATTCTGTCTGTGGTCCCTTCAGGCTCCTCACACAGTGGTGGGACTTTGATCCTTCACCTACTGGGGACACCAACTGGTCAAAGCAAAGACTACAACAGCTTCTAGGCTCAGTTGTTGGTGTATGCTCTGCAGATTTCCACTTCCATGTACTCCAGCCCAACTGGAACTGTGCAGAATAATCATAACTTTCTTCTCCTCTTGCTGGCAGGAGTAGGATAGCTTCCTCCTCTTCTCTGGTGGTCAAAGTAGCCCATCTCTTCATTAGATCGTCTTTCAAGTTCCTAGAAATATACATACCTAGAAATGCACACCGTATTATATTCCAGTATTTCCCAGTTGGATGGGACATACCCCTCTCAAGACTGAATCTTCCCCATAATGGATCCCAGTGCCATTGATGGATCACCATAAGCTCACTCTTTCTTCCTCTCTTTTCAGCATTTCCAAGTTTCTCTTCCTATCTTCCAGATAATTTTTGTTGCTACTTCCAAAATATATTTTGCATTACTGAGTTTCATTTCCATTCAGTTCAGTCCTGTGGGTGTTCAGGCACATTATCCTTTTCCTCCTCTGTGCCAATGTATTTCAGCTTTGTAAAACACTTCCATGATTGTGTGAACCTCAGGAGTTATTGAACAGGAAGGACTTCTCCCAGGACTAGTCCTTGGGGAAAAAGCGCTAGGTATTTTTTTCCCATCTCCAGCCACGTAATTCCTTTTCAACTTGAGGCATGGATCACCTCTCCTATGAGGAAAGGCTGAGAGAGTTGGGTTTGTTCAGCCTGGAAAAGGCTTTGGGGTGACCAAATTGAAGCTTTCCAGTGGCTGAAGGAGCCAACAAGAGAGCTGGAGAAAGACTTTTTACAAGGGCATGTAGTGACAGGACAAGGGGGAATGACTTCAAACTGACAGAGGCAGGGTTTAGTTTAGATATTAGGAAGAAATTATTCTGTGAGGGTGGTGAGACACTGGCACAGGCTGCCCAGAGAATCTGTGGATCCCCATCCCTGAAGTGTTCAAGGCCAGGTTGGATGGGGCCCTGAGCAGCCTGGTCTCGGGGAAGGTGTCCCTGCCCACAGCAGGGGGGTTGGAATGAGATGATCTTTAAGGTCCCTCCCAACCCAAACCGTTCTGTGTTTCAGTGAAAGAGATATTCATGTCCTGTGTTTATTCACCCAGTCTTTCTGCAAAAACCTACCAGTCCCTTTAGCAGAGTGTAGATGAGACTCAGCTGCTTTGACACAAAGCTCAGGCTCCTGGGTTCAAACACTGCAGGATGCTAACTGCAGGCGTCTGTCTGTGACTTTGAGAAGCCACAGCATGAGGGCTAAGCCCAAGTATAAAGTAGCACAACATGCAGCTGGAAACCAAAAAGAGAGGTATGGTACAGAACATCCTGTGACACTAGTCCGAAGCCACTTTTTGTGTCTGAAGTCAAAAGACGAATTTGTTAGCCCAGTTGCAGTTACTACTGGCTGGTTTTGCTCAAACAGGTGTAACATCTTTAACTGGAAATACCAAAATCTGTTCACGACTTCTGGTCACAGTATCACACTTAATTAGTAAACCTGAAGCCCATCCACTTATTTTTTAAAACAACCCTCTTCCTGTTCAATATATGTACTAATTTACTTTCTAAATTAAAGATCTGGTACACTGAAATCAGGTGTCTAGTAATAAACTTGTGAAGGGAGAAATTGTTTCTTCTTTTATCAAGTTACAAATGTATTAGAAATGCCAAAAAACAGATCCAAAACTACCACCAGGTTAAAAGAACTTGAATTAGAAAAGATTTTAGAAATATCCACAAGAGGTCACTGTTATCATTAGCAATAGCCAAACAGAACTTGACACTTGAGAGCCGAGCACCCTTTCTCCCTTAGAGGAAACATAAGGTTGTTCAGAATAAATATTCTCCCGATAATAACTCTCTCATCTACCTTACGAAACAAAACCATCGAGATAACAGCTTGTCATTCCTAAATTAGTCCTAAGAATCCTAGATTTTAAAGAAACTAAAACTATCCAACATTTTCCTTGTCAAAGAATGACCTTTGCAAATCAAGATATTTTAATTGGAAGGATATACAGGGATGTGCCCACAGTTTGGCTTATGGTTTCCCAGGGTACTACAGCAAAAAATATAAATAATTCAGCCTCAAAATTTTGTCTTAGGTTGGTAGAGGATGGCAATCTCCCTGTGTTACAGCTGGGGCATATTCTTATCTTAAAAGACACACAGACTGGGAAAAATGTGTGAAATTGCCACCAGAAGTAAAAGCATCCATCTTTTAATCTTACAATATCAGATCCATAAATTTCTTTAGGTTATATGAAGTAGAAACCTGATATCCTGACGGTAAAATTTGGTGGTAAAAAAGGGGACAATTTTGAACTGGGACCTCCAGAATGCCAAATTTTCAATCCCATAGAAATACAGGGGCTGCCTGCAAATTCCACCATGCCAAACACAAGGGGAGAGTAGAATCCATGTTATTCGAGCATTCTTCTTTTTCAACAAAATTGCTTTCTGTTACCTTGAAAGAATCACTGAAAAGCATCATATTTGAATGATTACGATGCAGACAAAGGTGCCTTTCTTTTCTAGGTCCTCATATGAAATGGAAAAAGAAAGTAGGGAGGTCACCATAATGTGCTATAGACAGTAATTCATAGCAGCAGTGCTGCCTACTTAGCGTGATTGCTCCAAAGTATTCTGCTGTCCAACGGAGGCAGTCATTCCTCACAAAAACAGCAGTCTGCTTCCTCAGAGGGAAACAGGATGGAAAGGACAGAGGGATATTACTTTAGGACAGATGCAGATCAAATGAAGCAGTGCTTTGACTCGGGCCTTCTGCCCAAATGACAGTGTAACTGCTGTGTTAATGGAAACCCTGGAGGTGGAATGAATATGGGCCTTTCTCTGGGCAGGCAGTCGCTGGACCAGAGTAATTCTATACTGTGATTGAGGCACAGATGACAAGAGACAAAAATAGACTTCGGGGGTTTTTTTTCAGCATCAGTTTTGAGCCTGCTTGAGTAAAATCTTCCATTCTTCTCCTTATTGCTGCTTAACCTCTGGGCAAGTTGGTCCAAGAACATTTCTAGTCAACACCTCTCCTGACCTTCTCCACCTGAGCAAATTTGCTATAATAACTGTTACAGAATACATCATCTCCCAATAGGTGCTTGGGAGCAGTTCTCACTAGGTCATGCTTGTTGAAGAAAAACCACTGTATTTCCAGAGGGCAGTGATTATTCATGAGAAATAATCTTTTTCAGGAGAGCAAAGCTACCTGATGAGCCATTCTAGAACAGCTATTGCAGTGTGTTTGTTTTGGAGCAGCTATTCTGGTCTAAAAAGGCCAGAGGATTACCAGATAACCTGGTGTTCACACACACACACACCCACACACACCCAGCTGTCTGGGAGTGTGCAGTTGTGCACCTATCTACACAACTATGTGGATATATTACATGGCCAGGCACTGAGAAGTCTTAGTGGTGTGTGGCCCTTGATCACAAAAGATGTGTTCTGTATGCAGTGGGAAATATTGGACAGATGTTGTAGTTTTTCATATCATAGAATCATAGAATTGGTAAGACTGGAAAAGACCTTTAAGTTCATCAAGTCAAACCATTTCTCTTGCACCACCATGTTCACTACTGAGCCATGTCCTTGACTGCCATATCCACATGTTTTTTGAGTGCTTCCAGAGATGGTGATTCCACCACTTCCCTAGGCAGCCCATTCCAATGCCCAGCAACCCTTTTGGTGAAGAAATTTTTCCAAATATCCAGTAAATAGCTTGACTGGCACAACCTGAGGTTGTTTCCTCTTATCCTGTCACTTGTTACTTAGAAGAAGAGGTCAACCCCCACCTGGCCACAGCCTCCTTTCAGGTTGTTGTAGAGAGTGGTAAGGTCTCCCCTGAGCCTCCTCTTCTCCAGGGTAAACAACTCCAGCTCCCTCAGCTGCTTCTCACAGAACTTGTGCTCCAGACCTTTCACCAGCTCCCTTGCCTTTCTCTGGACCCACTCCAGCACCTCAATGTTCCTCCTGAATTGAGGGGCCCAGAACTGAACAGGACTTGAGGTGAGGCCTCACCAGTGCTGAGTACAGGGAGACAATCCCTGCCCTGGTCCTGCTGGTCCACTATTGCTGATACAGGCCAGGATGCCATTGGCCTTCTTGGCCACCTGGGCACAGCTGGCTCATGTTCAGCAGCTGCTGACCAGAATCTCCAGATCTTTATCCACTGGGCAGCTTTCCAGCCACTCTTGCCCCCCGGCCTGTAGCACTGCCCGTGGTTGTTGTGACCCAAATGCAACACCTGGCAATATATGATTTAGACTATCTCATGGCTAGAATTGGATCCTCTCAACCTGGGATACAACACAGCCATGAAAGAGGGGGAAAAGGAAATCGGTTGTTAGCAGGCAATGCATTAAATAGACCAAAATAATTCTCAGACAAGCTCTTTTCACATGACTGTGTCAAATAATTCAGGCAAAACATTTGCATTATTGTCATCTCTCAACCTAGGATGCTTTGGCCCTTGGCTAGAAAATGTAAGGCTGCCTTTGTGATTGAGGTGGACAACTTCAATTTCTCCTCAAGTATCTTAAAATCTGTTTTGACAAGGATCATTGGTATATCTGACTTTTTCCTTTCCATAAAGCATTATTATAAGCTGTGTCTACCGCTATAATTACTTGACAGTGGCATGAAGTACAGCTTGTTTGTGAGCTTGCTCGTGAACAATTTTTGCAGTTGATGGAAAGCACAGCAGCATCTGAGCCCAGGCATTGGAGAGGTAAATCCTGTGATGAGAAAGAAGCAGGGATGGCAGCACAGCACAGAGCTGGAAATCCTTTTGTGGTGGTTTTCCTGTGGGAAGTGAAAAAATGTTCTCTTGAAACACAATTAAGTGAAAGCCAAATGCTAAAATCGGTGCTTTGAATAATGAAGGTAGACCTTTCTAGGCCATCTGTTTCCTAAATCTGGGAGGCAATCCAGTCTGGAAGCATGTTCCCAAACACCTTTCATGATCAGCAAGGGGTTTCTCCCACCCGAAGCTGAAATTTTTTCCTGGACTAGGTGCCCTGTAATGTTCCCGAGCTCATTGTATTTCCTTAGATGATAACTAAAGAACAGGAACTTGAGTGACTTTAATTTTCTGATTCAGCTATAGTTACTATAAGGAAGGGTAATCTGTGGGGTGCACTCAGATACACTTTGTGATTGAAATCCACATATGTGACACAGTTTGATTCACACTCGCTGAATATGAAAAAGGCAACATTCATGATAGTGATCAATACATGTGCTGCATATAACAATGGCAGTTCAGGTAATTAGGAAGGATGCCTAGAATGAAGCTGGCATCTGAAGCCTGCAGGTTTCCCTTCAGAGAAAGGCATAAAGGAGTAAAGCAGGAGGAATTAGCACATTTGGCTTTCAAGCCCTGTGGAAAAATCCTCTTTGCCAGTGGCAGAGGCTCTATCAATCAGAGGAGGAAAAGGATTCTGCCTTTGAACCTCTTTACTTTCTTAACTCATAGAGCTTTGGATCATATCAAATGAGGGACATTGGCAATGATGTGTGTGCACACACAACAACAGCAGGTAAGGGCATTGTAGCCACCAGAAAGAAAGGTTTCTTCATTCAGCCCTTGTAATCCTTGGGCAGGGCTTTATTTAGATGTTTCTAATTACCACAGTATGTTTAAATAGATACCCAGAGTAATCAGCAGGGAGCAACAGCTCTCCTCACTGCCTGGCAGGGCTGATGATGACAAGGGTCATGTAATGGCTTAATATGATGCCACTTAATATCCTACTTAAGCGATGTAATTATGGGGTTTATTTGATAGAGCAAGAAGGTTTATCTCCTGCAGAAGGCATGAATGAGATTGCCAGATGCAGGTGCTGCTGCATTACAAGATTCATTTTTTATATTATATAGTTTTTACAGCCTTGTCCACTTGGGTGATTTTCATTTTCTAAATCCAACGCAGTCTGTCTCTTCAGTCTGTCTCAGTGGTGCCCCTGTATAAATAAGCCACTTTCCTCTAGTAGCTGGCAGCTCTCATTACAAATATTTTCTGCCAGCTGCTCTTGGAAGATTTCTTTATTTTAGCTTTTCACCACAAAATGGAGATCTCAGACACTCATCCCATGTTTTAACATCGTATGCCTCAAAGGAAGTGATTCAGTCTTTGTATACAGTCTTGGACGACAGCAAAGTTTTCATGCAGAATCATAAAAAAGAGATTTATGTAACTAATATAACACTGAAAACAAACAAGCCCTCCAACCAAGTTCAAAGCACCAGGTTAATGCGTACTTTCTAAATAAATATGGTGCTTTCAAGTTCGTCTAGACCTCACGATCTAAATCTTGAGATGCTCGAAAGAACTGAGGGAGGGACGGAGGGAGGGAGGGAGGGGGGACTGTGCTAAAATTTCAGAGCCATTGGGGGTTTTCTGTGAGAATTCACAAATGCTGAGCTCTTGCCACCTCTTCTGAAGGACTGTAACAGGAGAGGAGGGTGCCTGTCATTGAGGGCAAGGGCAAAGCCCTCTGGGGAAGTGTACCCCCATCAGTGCAACACTGGTTTCTGCAAAAAATACTGAAACAAATAATCTGACACCTGGAAGGGAGCAGGGAAGGAGTAGCTGCCAATGTAGGCTTGTCAAGCCAGTCTTATTTCCTTCTGTGACAGGGTGACAGATCTCGCTGACAGAAGCAAATGCATGTCTGGTCACGGCGTCTCCCACAGAGCGCTCACAGGCGAGTGCAGCAAGTGTGTGGTCTAGACAGATCTACTGCGTGGTGGGCACAAAACAGGCTGGAAAACATTACTCAGAGAGTAACAGCGATTAACTCATTATCAGAATGGAAGTTTTGATCCAGAAGGGCTCAGTGGGAGGCTGCTGTGGCCCTGTGATTGCTCAGAGCCGTGGGCAGTGCAGCCTACGGTGCCGATGATGGACTCGGGAATGAGACTGGTGCATTTACAGACAGTAGCAAGGAGTGAGCACCTCAGTGCTGCTGGGGGCAGACTTCAAAGGGCTTGATGTATTTAAGATATGTCCTTCTAAAAAAAGAAAAAGAAAAAAAACTACACAATTCAACGGGAAAGTATCCAAAGTACAAACAGCATATGCCAGAGAGGGATCAGCTCTGCAAATAAACAAATCTATAAAAAAAATTAAAAACTCTAGTGGATTTGTTGTTAAAGGTGGGACTACTGTGCCATGCTGTAATAAAAAAGATAAATCTCATATTTCTACATGTACATAAGAGCATGTAAAGTAATGCTTTATCTCTGTTGAGCCCTGGCATGGTCTCAGCTGAAAGGCTGTGTCAGGTTTGGGGTACTGCACCTGAAGAAAGGTGAGACCCAAGAGGAAACAACTCAGAAAAGACCACTGGAAAAGGCAAAGCCAAGAAAGCAGGATCTGTTTTCCAGGTCTGAAAGATATGGGTTTGGTTTAGCCTGAGGAGAGACAGCTGCTCTGCCCTTCAGATCTGAACTGATGTTACAGCAAAGGTGGTGGGGTTAGACACAATATAAGCCTCCCTTGCTGAGGCAGGGGCTGTCAGGAGACATTGTCAGGCCTCATTACCAGCAGCTGAAGGAGAGCTGAGACAGGCATCTCTGTGGAGCAGCCCCCATGCAGCAGACACGAAGTGGCTGAGGATGGTGGTAGATGACCCTTCAAGGGGGGCAGCCAGCTCTGCTGGAGTGACCCAGCTGCTGCCAGCACCCATGCATGGGCTTAGACACCCATAATTCTGCTGAGACTGGTGGTCAGTGGTTACGCTTCTTCCAGCTCTTAAACTCCACTTGCTCCCTCTGCTAAATGATGAGAAAAATAATGGAAAATACTACTGAAAGGCATAAAGTTGTTCTTGGAACCCAGGAAGTATATGCAGGTGACCTTGATGTGCTGCCTGCCTGGCGTGTGCCTGTGTATGTGTGCTTCTACCTTGAGGTCAGTGTGAAAATAACCTGTGTTTGGGTCAGCACCTCTCTTCAAATTTCTGCAAGACTTATCTGTATGTTACTCAAACAGCACAGTTACAACAAGGTGTTATTTTACAAGTGCTATTTAAAGTATTGAGTCTTCTGGAGAAACCAGCGAGTCCTGAGCTGTATGGAGTCCCGTGGTTTGAAATTCTCAAAGATATGTAGGTATCTTGTGGTGAGCTGAAGTGCAGGGCACTGACATCTAACCTTTCTTTAAATAGGTACTATCTTGCTTTGCTTCCTGTCCTCCATCTAGTCAGAGGGCATGGCACTTTCACCAGACATCCTAGGCTTTAAAAGAAAATGAAATGAAATGGAAATGAAAATCAATGAAAAGAGCTACCATTCTTACCTCAAGAAGAAACAGCTTTTTGTCCCTGGGGAGAACACAGGTTTGTGACAAACTAAGGGGAAGGACATCCCGCTCTGCCTGCCAGCTTTTGAAAGCCATATCATGCCCTCTCAGCTGGCACAACCAAGGAACTGGCTGTCTTCATGTCCACGGGGAACCAAGGCTGGCTGAAGTGATTCAGACAAGCATGACTCAGCCACCCTGTCACAGCAAGTTTATAATGCTGAGGAAGAAATTTACTCTTGAACATATTTTAATTGACACACCAGATAATATACACTGAAAGAATATCTTTCAAAATAAAAGATGACAGACTTTCAACATCTGGTCTAATTCCCTGCAACTATACTAGCAGATGTAAACTGTTATGTATTCCATTAGCAAATATCTTTCCTTTATTTCCTTTTTCTAAATATATGAATGCAGATGTATATATTTTTATTACAGCTACAATAATCTATCTTAATTTTATATATTCATGCTTGAATTCTGGATTTAAGCAAAAACTGCTCATGGTGCACAAAATTCTGCTCATCAACATAGCAAGGAGTTTTGCTAATTACTTATGTGAGGCTAAGATTTTGCTCAATGAGATTATTCATGTTTCAGAATTTCCAGAAGCAGTATAAACTGTGAGTCTGAAGCTGAAGTTGCATTTATAGGCACCATAATTGCACCAGAAAAAAATCTGGGGGTTTTGTTATTGTTGTTGAGCTTATTTGCATTTTTTTTCTGGAGCTGATTGAATGAGGACTGCTTATGAGCCCTTATTTTGGCTGTCTCACGGTGATCAGAGAATGACAGAGTGGAAGAGCTGTGCCAGCTTCACTCACTGCACCCTGTCCCATGAGCCCTCAGGCAGGTTTTGCAGGGATCCAAGAGGGGCTCCCAAGGCTCAGGCCAGGGAAGTAAAACCTGCCAAGCTGCTGATTCAGCTGATTTTTAATTTAATTTTAATTTTTATTTATATTTTTTCCTGCCTGCAAGAGTTTTCCACAAAGAAGATTCCGAGCTGTGGCTGCCCTTAGACCTGCCAGCTCTTTGCCCTAGGGCACATCCCCCAACCTTTGTCAGTCCCAAAAGCTGATTTAGCACAGACCTACCACTTCTGGCTCATTTTCACATGGGTAGCTCAGCTGGGAAATTCGGGGGGTAATAACTTCCAGCAAAGCTGTAGTGACAAGTAGTTGGGGCTGGTGGCCTTGGCCACTGGAGCAGAACCAGCTGGGACACGATGTGTCACATCCTGTGCCCCACTGCCCACTACAGCCAGTGTTAAAATCCCTGCTTTTATTGACCACACAGAACTGGTTTGGTAGGGCATTGCTCAAAGCATTTAGCACAGCATCTTCCCAGACAGAGTGTGTTAATGGAATGGGAGGGGGAAGCCAGCCTCCCAAACAGCAGTAGTCTGTCAACAGACACATCGGAGTGCTCATTCATCCAACATCAGCCTCTCCAAATATCTGAGTTATAAAGTAAGCTTTGAAGCCAGCCTGGGAGGTAAAAATTGAAGGAGATGAGAAATTTGCATCTTTTTGTGCATTCAGTCAAAACTGCTCCTGCAAAAACACATAAAAGCCCCTAACCATTATGGATTTGTATATGTAGATTTAGTTCTTCAGCTGCTTTACAGTAAGACAGAGAAACCTGTCAACAGAAGCATTGTCACTATGTTCCATTACCATGTATTTATTTACATGACTATCAGAGACCAGCCACGTAAATAAATCATTGTTAGGGAAGTGGTCTACTTAAAGAATGTGTGGCCCATTCACCCATAAAACACTAATTATCACAGCAGCACCTCTCCAATGAATCACTGGTAATGAGACACCATTATGGAAAGTATCAATTTTCAGTGCAACTCAACCACACTGTACATGGTCAAGTAATTGTACTGAAGTGCCTGACAAATAAAACTTTTCCATGAAAATACATCGCTCTCTGAACAAAATCATTTCCCAGGAGTGCTTAGCAGGTTTCTTTGTCATTTATATTAAGAGCAAATAACACCTTGGTCTGTGTATTGCTTGTTGCTCTTTGGAAAGCTGGATAGGTCATTACTTACAACAAGGGGAAATCTGTCAAAACCTGTCATCCTCAGGTTTGAGGTCACATTTGTGTATCTGTGCTTCCTGCCAGGAGGGAAGAAGATTTACAAGGCCTTTAAACAGAATCACAGAATGACAAAATCACAGAATGGGAAAGGTTGGAAGGGACCTCAATGGGTCATCTGGTCCAACCTCCTGCTCAAGCAGGGTCATCCCAGAGCACATGGCACAGGATTGCCCCAAATGGTTCTTGAATATCTTCAGTGAGGGGAAACTCCACAACCTCTCTGGGCAATCTGTGGCAGTGCTTGGTCACCCATACAGAAAAGTTCTTCCTCAAGTAATGTGATTTCATGATGTGGACATGCGATTGAAAATATTCTGATATTTGCTATCCCTGTCCACTTTTTGGTAGCATCTAGAGGCAGTGTATCTTTGCCATGAAGCAGACAAAACAGTTTCTTCAGATTTCCTGAATGTCTTCATAGGATTCCCACAGGAGCATATTTCCATACACTGAGGGACGGAAGAGGCAGTTTCATACAGGTGTAAAATAGGGCAGGACTTTGGTTCATGGAAAAAAATCTGCTTTGACTGAAAAGCAGAGATCTATCTTGGATGTTCTGTGAGTCAAGAGTCCCTTCTCCGCAGCAGATGCTCTACCTCTCTGCCCTGACAGTCCACAACATTACAGAGAATCAGGTTGTTTCCAGAGCTCATTGCAACCTTCAGGCTCTCTTTAATGGAAGGAGATGGTGCCTGTTGCTGCAAAGTGTCTAGAACAGCTAGAAGGAAACCTGCACAGCCTCCCTATCCTCCTCTGGAAGGAAAGCAAGCGAAAGGCAAGTCACATCTGCGCAGGGCTTGGGAGGTGGCAGCCTCGGGCAGTGACAAGCTCTCAAAGCAGGTGCCTTGGCAGCATATCAGGTAACCTCCACTGTGGCTGGCAGAGCTTTCCAGGCCACGGAAGCAGGCAGCGAGGGGAAAGGCAGTGCTTGTGCTAAGCCAGAGAGCTGTTTACACCATGTGAGACCTCGGTGTCAGGATGCACAAAGCTGGGCAAAGATACTGTTCTGCCAACAAATTCCAGAGGCTGGCGTCCTTCTAAGTACATCAGTGAGACAAAGCAGGTCCAGGCTGATAATCATGGTTAGCACTTACCATGGGGGCTCTAAATAAGGGAATGTAACTATGGTTTTTCTTGTTCTTGCTCTATGTGCACACTGAAGGCCTGCTGTAAAAACTGTTCAATGATGAGTGCATGGCGTCAGTCAATAGGAGGGATGAAATACTTCCTCTGTGTGCTCCAGCTGCAGTGCCTGGTTTAATTCTGAATGTGTTCTTGCAGGGATAGGGATACGGGCTTCTCCCGCATCCTCTGAGGACCTCAGCTGCACACTCACACGCATCACAGTTCTGCATGTCTCACGTATATAGACATATTTCCCTAAAAAAATCAATTTTCCAGGTTCCCTGTGGGCTGTCACTAGCTAGACAGAGAGCTTTGCTCTCTTTTTGCATTTCCAAGAGCATCTCCTGGTGTCTGTGGGATGCATTTACGTAGCCATACGCTACTTTTGTCTTACATCTACATGAAGCAGGTTATTTTGGAGGTTTGTTCATGCGAGGGACCCGCTGCTGCCTGTGATTTGGTCAGGAACAAGACAGCAGGGCATTTACATTCTTCTCTTTCCTTAAGCACCTGTCTCTTCCTGATTCTCTTGTGTGAACTCAAATCTCCTGGCTCAGGTCTTCACTACTAAATACCTTTTTGCATTCTTCTCTGACGTGTAACTGTGCCAGGGATCCAGGTGTATCATAAGAGGATAGGTATTTAGTACTTTCCGGTCAGAATGGGCACTTAGTGGGCACAGTTCCTGCTTCATGCCAGAACAGTATAGGCTTGTGAGTAGGTTTTTATGGGGCCTGGTTTATTACAGATTCATTTATCATGGATTCAAGCAGCTGGCATGAGGCAGGAGTGGCGGGTGCTTGTCCTCCAGCGCACGGGGCTCTGTGGCCGCAGGCAAGGCAGACCCACAGCTCTCACCCAGGTCCTGTTCTTGGGTGCTGCACTTACTGGCTGCTTAATTGCTCCTGCCAATGTGTAATTCAAAACCACTGGTAGGCAGCTCTGGTTTTGGCAGGACAGGAGCCTCCTCTGATCCATTAAATACTTCTGGCTGTTGGCTCCACGCATCAGGTTTCTCCCTGCAGAAAGCTCAAGGCAGCAGCGGATGTACACTCTGTGGGTTGGGTTTTTTTGAACCTTCATTTCTCAAATAACTGCCCCTTGTCAAGCCTGGGTCTGGTCCAGGGAACGAGACTTACCCCTACATTCTTAAAAAACATTATATATCTTTTTTTTTGAATTATACACCCAAGTGAGCTATAAACAGAGAGTAACTGCCATACACAAGAACAAAGGGTTTGCTAAGCAGTGATAAATAATAAATTGCCTGGGAAAAATACATCCTGTACCTTCGGTTTTATTTTGCTTTGGCTTAGCACAATTTCCACAAAATTTTTGCAATCATGCTGCCATTATCTTTTCATGACGGAGGCCCTAGGAACTTGTCCAGCCCACAGCGAGAGCCCTTTATGTACCTACTAATGTGCTGGTTCACAGACAGACAGAGGAGGATGCTGATCTGAATAGCAATCAGATGCCAGCGTACACCGCCTCTCTACAAGAGCTGTGGACATTAATAATGTCTCCAGGGAGTGGCTGCAGCTGTAATAAAGAAAAGATATCTGCAGTGTTTGCACAGCTCTCTTCATTCATCCTGATATGTACTGAAGTGTGATAATAAGGACTTTACAAAATCTGACTGTCAGTCTTGGGGAGATATTCATCATGGGGGGAAAAAGACAGAAGAAACATTTGTTTCTGCTAAGCATAGTTGAAACACAGAGATATTCTTGAAAGTGACCCTTTTCTATTCTGTGCTCTTTGGTTTTATTTGGAGGGGGGGTGGTGGTGGTTATTTTTTGTACATGAAACAAGGGTCACAACACAGTCATTTCTGAGTATAACCTAAGAGGTTTTGATTTGGAGCTCTGACTCTGGAAAAATGTCACATCACAGGCCTGCATGCACACTTTAATTCTCCCTCCACAACAACAATTTTGATTAAAGCAAGTTCAGAAAAAATAATTGCTTTTCCTCTGAAAGTCCAGATACAGCAACAGTTAAGTTACATGGTGAAAAACCAAAACTGGCTATCTGGTAGTTTTGAAAATATTACAGACCAGTTCCTGTGAATGCAGCATGTCCTGAATCAGGCTCTCTGTGCTTCCTCCAAGACATCAGGAGCTAAGCATGAGTCAGTGTACACAGGGTAAGCACAGTGGACTTGCACTGGTGCATAACCTCCTGGGGCTTCAGGAGCTGCTCACCTTCAGAGTAAAGCAATGCCTCAGGTGCCTAGTAAAGAATCACAGGGCCTGAACTTGGATGCAGTCCCCAGTGTTTCCCTCCCTGGGAAGTGCCAGGAGATGCCCATGAGTCAGGTCACAGACAGGCTCCAGGTCTCCGTGTTAAACCACACCTCATCAGGGCTAAGCAGACACAAGAGGAGACTCGAGGCACAGCAAGGCTGACTTTGCATTATGTTTACAATCTAGCATTTTTCTTTGATGGCTTTTAGGCACTTAACTTTTCATTTGTAATGTCGCAGCAGCATACAATCATCTCCTTGCACCAAAAATGAGGGAGAATTCAGAAACACCAAGACAAAAGTGATGTGCCAACTCAGTGACTCACATCTCTGACTTGCACAGCAGGTCAGTCTGAGCCTCAGCAAAGAGGAGGAGATACATCTCTGCAGTGGCTGCCCAACGAGACAGAGATGAAAGTTACCTCACGATGCTTGGAGCACAGTTTAAGGTGCTTCAACCTTGGTTTCAGTGCAAAATCACTTTTCCACCAGCAGTGTCACTGGGAACCATTGTCTCATGGTCTATATCACAGGAGAGGTTTTGGTAACAGTAAATGCAAGATGGGAAAGTACTTGTGGATGACAGAAGTGCCACTTAGATTAAATGCAAGAAAACTTACATGAATACAAATGTAAACAGGCACAGTGTCAAAAAATTGAAAACTAAATGTCTCGTAGCAGTGTTGCCAGGTCTTTTACAAGCTTCTGGCTAATTGAGCCTTAAAAAAAATCTCAGTTGCTGGAGTCCTTTGATTGTGGAAGGATCTCATCTTCCACTTCAAATACCAGTAGGACTGCTAGTCTTTTTGGCTGCATATAAATACCCTGAAATTATGACTTAGGGACTCAGAAACTAAAAGATAAATAAAAAGAACTCCACATTTATTGATTTCAAAACACTTCTGACTCTTAATTCAACTGACTCTTCAAAGGCCCGCATTGCATTTTGTGAAGGCTTCAATTCTAGCTCATCTGAGTATTTTACACATGCTCAGTGTAAGATTTTTCTCCACATAGCAAGTATATGACAGGCATAAGGGTAGGAGTAATCCCATATGCACATATTAATGCATCCCTTCGTTCTCTGAAGATATCAGGAACGTGGATGTCAAAAAAGAAAGTCCCTAAGTATAAAGATGTCAGTGGTTTCTTGTAGGGGTTGGTTGTATTGGGGTTTTTTTTTAGTTTATGACAAGCTAAGATGTAGCACTGGGCGCGTCCTCACTACAAGTCCCCAGTCTGCCTTTGTGCTGCCTCAGGGCTAGTCTGGGGCAAGAAGAGCCTCACAAAACCAGTTTGAGACAAAAACTGGTGCTCCCTCAAAATTGTAAGTGGCACCACTGGCCAATGCTCCTGTCTGGATGGCAGCAGCGCTCCACCGCAAATGCTGTTCTTCACTGTCAAGGGGCAATTCAGAGAACAACATGATCCCTCGTCTGCTGGCTCATGTTTGAGTTGGTTCCAACTCCCAATTATCCAGGCTTGGCTTCACTCAGAAAGTGTCTGAAGCGCTTCAGCAGCAGCAGTAACAGCAGCTGGGCAGCTATGCCGGAGGAGTGCTGCCAGTCCATGGTGTGGCTGTGTGCTGGGGGCCGGCTCCTCTACCCCTGCCACAAACACCTTCTTCCTCTCCACCACACAGAGGGATTTCAGAAGATGCCCAGCAAGGGCTGGAACGGCATAGGGGGGAGGACGCCTAAGCTGTGGCAAAGAGAGCTCTCAGTGGGGCACCACTGGCAGTGAGAATTAATGAAAAGTGAGATACAAACCCATCCATTTTGTCTCACATTTCCCAGCCTCAGAGACAGTAACTGCTCCAGTGGCAAGAAAGGGTTTGCAGGATGTATGGCAGAATGGTTGGTATTTGCTTACACTTATTGTTTTTAGCGGGTGAAAGGGGACAATGCAAAGTTTCAGAGTCCCCCTAGTTCCACTTAAACCCAAGCAGATCACAGCGTGATCCAACTAAACATACTTGTGCCTGTGCAGGTGAGACAGTCACCTTTGTGCTTTCACAGCAGAGCAGGCATCTGTCAATCCTCCAATATGTGCTTCAGGCCTGGCTTATATATGTCTAAGTGATTAATTAATCTCTGTGCAGCAACTGCAAAATGTAAAGTGCTACATAAAAGATAAGTATTACTATTACTAAATCTGTATTCGATGAGTGTGACTTGACACAAAGTGGCAGGTTTTATCTTACTCATTGCTACTATCTGAGAGAGGCCATTGACAGCAAATTTCTGCGGCATACTTTATTCCACAGACAGAGTGGGGTGAGTGGTGCACGCGAGCACTGCGTGCGCTGCGGGGAGCGCTCTGCCCATGGAATACGTGATGGGGTTTTCACACATTGCTCCACTACCTGTGACTCAGAGCCCCGAGCGCGGGGGCATCAGATGGGTACGCCGGGCTCCCTTGGGAAATTTGGGCTAATAAATCAATTGCGGCATATGGTAGCAGAGCCCCCAGCTAGGGGAGGAGGGTGGGGGTTTGCAGAGTGTGGCAGACTCTAATGGCAGAGGCGTGACTGGAAAGCAGTGACACCTGGGGGGTGCTGAAGGGGTGCGGGAGAGGATGAAAGGAGATGGACAGCAGCTGACAGCGTGGATGCAGGGTGGTGGTGCTTAACCCTCTCCAGCTGGGCATTTCTTACAGTGCTCATTGGCCAAGCAGAAGCAGCAAGGGGGATCAGGAAGGCAAGCTGGGAAGTAACACAACTGGTAAATACATATATGAACTTATGCCTTGTGCAGTTGCGGAGAGCCTGGTGCTCTAGGGAGTTGATTCTGACTATTCCCTCTGGGCCCTATGGTAACATAAATATTTAATATTAACGATAATAATAGTGAAGAGCTTTGAAAATGGAGAACCCTGTAGGCAGTTATTTTTATTAATAGTATGGGCTAGTTGTGACTTAATGGCTGCCAAATACTTTCAATTGATTTGAGTCTATGAAGCCAACCTGAGCACATGATGAAGGCTAGCAGCTTAGTGTCTCAATTTCTTTGAATTTGGTCTTCATTAAAGAAAAATATGTGCTAGTGTTGCTGGCCTCTCTTTTGATTTTTTTCAACCTTTCATGCCTCTTGGCATCTTTTTGCAAAACAATGAAGGAATCGGTCCTGGCACTCATGCACGGAGAAACTGCTCACACAAGCATGACCTCTGCCTTTGGCCCCTGACCTGGCTTTCTCAGTCTCTGTGGCCACAGCCTAACAGCACACACGTGTTTGACTGATGTAATGTATGCTGGAGGGTGTAAATCCACCTGGTTAGTGGTTCAAACCTCACTTTCTTAGTAAGTCAGGTGATACAAGGCTCTGCTTGGATCAAGATCCCTCCCATAACAGATGCTGTCTTTTGTTTCAGCCTTCAGCCTAGCATTCCCTCCGGTCATTTCTGGTTTCCCAAAGTAGTATAGGAAGTGCCTCACTTTTAAAGGGGTTTAAGTTAATAAATGACAAATACAGCCACTGTCAGGTAATGTGTCATAGCTTAAGGAAAAGAAAAAGGTCATGAGCAAACCTCAGACGCAAAATATGTGGTTTCCTTGAAAAGCCTCAAATGCATCAGGAGAAATTTTTCTTCTTGTGCCAAGCAAGGTTTCTGGATAAGTTCCCAAGCATCACTTTCTTGTGGATCTCATGCAAAGTCCCCAGCCCTGCACTTAAAAAATTTAGCTGGCCTCTGAATTCGCAGGAGAAACAAAATTAAAGTAGCTGTAAGGGGAAGGGTAAAGAAAAGACCTTTAAGTTTGGTTGGTTTTTTTTTGTTTTTTTGTTTTTTTTTTTTTTTTTTTTTTTAATTCTTGTTGAAAGCTACCAAGGGTGTGAGGAAGTCCTTGCAAAAATGCAATGAGGACAGAGGGAGTGCCAAATGGAGGCAAATGCAGGGGAAGCATGAAGAAGAAACAAATCTGGACTGCCAGCACCAAACTGGAATGCTACTTCTCACCATATTCCACTTCTTTTCCCCTCATATTAACTTATTTGGCTATCATCCTAGTTTTCAGTAGCAATCCCACACAGGCAGGCAAAGCTGGTTATACAAGAGAAAACTGTAAAGAAATTTTGTGCGATCCAAAGTTAGCTGATGCACCAAAAAGCATGGCATGCAGTGAATATGGTGACCTGAAATCACTCTAGGGCCTTCAGTGAAGAGCACAGAATAATGCTAGTTTAACGTGGTGAAGGCCAATAGAAACACAGGACCTTAAGCAGAATCTAATCACTTATCTCATTCTGCAAGATTTTGGACATGATCCTGAAGTTCATGACAAGATTTAATACAAAACTCACTGACTGCATTTAGTTTTAGGTGAAACTTGTGCTGTAAGTCTCTCATTCTCTTGGGAGATGTGGCTTCAAGCTTCTCAGCCACTGAGCTAGACTGCTGTCCCCAGGTGGAGCTATGCTTGGCCAGGGAGCTTCTTTACCAGGAAGTGGGGTAATGCAAGATGGAAAGCAAGAATAAAGGCCTGAATGAGGAGGGGACGGAGAAACTGGGCAACTTCTTTTGTTGGGCATCTGTTTTCAACTCTGGTGGCAGAATTCCTGTTTTGACCCCTTTTCCCTCCTATCTACAACTTGTCCACTTGTCCAGCGCTGAGGGGGATCACAGTGGGTTTGCTGTCCTTGGCAGCCTCCTGCCAGTGCCCATGCCTGCAGCTCATTGCTGCCAGCACTGCCTCCTGTGATGGGACAGGGGCAAAATGCTAAACTCCGCCTGAAAGCAGCTTACTTGTTCCACAGCCCTGCAACTTTGCATGTCTTCAGATGCTGCTCAGGCGTGCACACAGGGGTGAGATTTTTAGCTGTCTCAGCATCCCAGAAGATGTTTGAGTTGTGGGGGTTTTTTGTTATTATTTCGGAAAGTTATTTTTCCACTTCTTATTTCATTGTTTTATAGCCAGTCTCTGCAAGTACATCACTAGCTCTCCATTTGCAGTGGACTGTGGGTGCTATAGAGTTATTTGATTGAGCATCAGACCATGCAATATAAAATTATTGAGTAGTCTTGTTATTGAAATAACCCTTTGGTGTCTCTTACATTCCAATATTGGACCTCTTCCATTTATTTCTGTATAGTTCTGCATTTGGAAGTAATTTGGATCTTGGAACAGCAACCTGAAATTATTGGCTAGCCTTATGTATAATGTAATGAGTGCTAGACATTTATAAGCTTAGCAAGTTTGTCAGGAGAATATCAGCTTCCGCTCCTCACCCTATTACCAAAGGTGTTCTGGCTGACCCTACAGTTGCCCCAGAGTTTTAGTCATCTAGAAGTTTTGGCTTGAAAATCAATACAAGTTTCAATGATGTTCATACATTTTCAGCTGTAGTAGAAATCAGTGGTCTCTGCATCCATCTGATTCTGGAAGCAATGTTATCTAATAGCTGAGAGAGCAGACAGGAGCTGGGCTGGCTTGGGCATGCTCTGCTGAAATGGATTTTGAGACCTCGAATAAAGCATTTAGTTTTTGTGTTTCTTTTGTGGTCTATAAAGCGTGCATGTGCGTGTGTGTGAAGAGGACAGAGGAAGGAAGCAGGGAGAAAAATTTCTTCTTCTTGAAAAGTTTCATTATTTTGCACAAAACTCTGTATGGGGTGTAGCTGCACACACAGAAAATGCTGCTATAATAGACACTTGAAAGAGGGTCTGTCTAGAGGTGGAGCTTTGCACCACTCTTTCAGACCTTTCTGATGACAGATGAGAGAGGCTGGAATCTTAGTAATCCATGCTGCACAGACGTGCACAAATTCTTATTAAAAAGTTAGCAGAAGCTATGCCATGTGCTCAAATGCCCACTGAGGACCATGTAGCTGAAGGATTCAAGCAGGACATCTTGCTTTAGCTGAGCTGCTTCCAGTGATTTAGTGTGCATATGTTATTTGGACATCACTTACTTAAAAAAAAAAAAAAAAGTAAAAAAATGCATGAAAAATATGATAATTGGTTCACTTCTCTAGTGTGGTCTAGTCAAACTAAACAGATGTGCCTCACTTTCCAGAGAAATCATCGTTCCTCATTCTCTCAGTTTGAAAGGTACTTTGAACATACAGCCAAAGCCACTTGACATAGAAACGTTATCAGTGAAACAGATTGGACAGTGTTTTGTTATAATTCTCTAAATATGCAGTAGTCATTGACCTACAAGTACAACAGCTATTGCCTCAATAAGGTTTTTCAGTGGCGTAGATAAACACTGCAAGTGAAGAGTCAGCTTCCACGCTGGGTTCTGTTCCGTTTCCTGGACAGATGATGGCATTGCAGTCCTGCTGTATTCTGCAAACCCAGCCAAGGTACTCCCAGAGAGAGATCTTGATTTGATTGTGCTATGCACGCTTTAGCAGCTTAAGATTTTGCCTTTTGCTTTTCATGTCTTCAGTGAAACAGATGAATGCTATAATAGCAGTACTTTCTAAAAGGAAGACATGAAATTCCTACATTTATAATAAAAAAGTGTTACCAACCTCATTGTAATTCAGACTTGAACTGTTCACCCTGTGCACGTCCAGAAACTCATTCTCTAATACTAGATGCAATGATCTCTGGAGGGAAGTTTTCCATCTGTTTCCTTATGATGTTAAGCTGTTAGTGCTGTTCATTATTTATTACATCTACTGGAGTATGTTAAGCTATGATTTCCTTCTTGTCTGGTATTAAGAATTTGACTTGGTTAGTGTAAAAAGAAACCCCTAGGATTTGCATATTACACATTGATATTTAGTGTATTTGGGGGAGTGGGGGGGAAGATAGGGGGCTGTAATTGCTCCCAAGCTGCTTTTGTGCTAGCAGATAATTTATATTTAATTCAGCAATACAGAGCTAAATTAACCACTTTAAATGGAGATAAATATAGATGTGCTATATATAGGTGGAATCTGCCACCCATACTCATATTAAGGAGCATTATCTCTGCTTGAGTTCAGTAGGACTACTGCAGGGTAGGATGCTTCTCATTATGAGCAAGGTGGGCAGAATCGGGCCCATCATAAATACGTATGAGTATATATTTCACCTATGTGAATGAACATGAGAGAGTGTGATTTATAAAATATGAGTGTGCAGTTACCAATGTGCACATTAAGCAAAAGCTCACAGGAATATGGTCTGTTCTCGGTATTTTCACCTCTTCTATTACGGAAAGGTGTGGCAGACTTTTGTTATTATGTTGTTCTATGCAGAATAAATGATACATAATAAATAATTCTCTCTTTGGGGTGAAGAATGGTTCAGCCTGATTCTCCATTTCTTCACAGAAATGATTACATATTTCTGTGGGTAGATTTCTTGTTGAGTTTATCCTATTTTGTCACTGGTTCCATTAAATGCTAACAACAGTTTAGGTGTCCCAACATAGCTGGGATGGATAGTGTTTGTGTTATTATTTATGTCAGGATCAGCTCTTTACATCCAGCATCTTGCTCACAGAAATATCTTTGAAGATGTACAGAAATTAGATCAGTATCTTATTACACTGTAATTAAAGTATCAGTTCAGGCTGTGAAACACTATCTAGATCAACCATTGAGGTTACTCTTAACAATACTGGTTCTTTTGGAATAAATATATGTGTTTCCAAACTGCATAATGGGAAGTTTTTGCATATCATTCTCACATGTAGTGTCTTTTGATGTGATGGAGAATTGTAGATGAACTGAAATGTTCGCTTTCCTGTCATGTAGATGGTTCTTTATCATAATATAGATGTTATTAAGATAAAATCTGTCTCTCCATATTGTAGTATTATAAAACTCAGAATTAGAAACGCTTTATAATTTCTGAAGAACAAAGACTATGACTACTTTAAGCAATATCAAAGTCAGACTGCCTTTATCAGGGGGGAGCATGAAGGAAAGCACCAATATTTGCAAAGCATAAGTTAATTCTTGTCAGACTTAACACAGGATGTTTGCAATTACCAGGCAGAATAATCACCAAATGATAAAAAAAATAAGCTTTCCTAGTGCTTTTTTAAAGCGGTAGCAGAAAACACCTACCTGGGAACAAGATTGCTTGATTATGCATCTGTTCTTTGGACTGCCAAGTCAGATCCTCATGTGGAGTAAATCAACACCGCTTTGGCACGCCACTGGAGCTATGTTGACCAACACCTTCTAGGGTATCTCTATAAGATACTAAGTTGGTAAATATAAAGGTCCTATTAAGGTGTTCTGAGCACTGGAAAAATTTTTGGGTTTGCACCCACTGAAGATCACTTCTATAATATCAAACTCATTGGAGTGACTTTGGAGAGAAAGTTTGCATGCAGTCATTGATAGATTGCAATCTATCTTCTCACAGTGACATCACTCAGTGTTTTTTGGTTTTTTTTTAAAGGACCTGGAAAAGTGTGGTTAACCACCATACAGCCATAAGGCTCTCCTGTAGTCCTCAAAACCTACCCTCTGTGCTGAGGATCTGGAGATCATCTTTGAAACATGTCTCTTACAAAGACGAGTTACCCTCCCCACTTCCCAGACAGTTTTAAATGGAAGTTGTGGTACCAAACAAACACTGTTGGTATTCCTCCTTGTACATGTTATGGCCCTACTGCACTGTCATTCTGCAAGAAGCACGTGTGGTCCACTGTCGCCGTACACCGGGGCAACATAGTTCCAGATATTGCCTTACACCGGGCCAACACAGTTTGCAGTATAACATTGCAGCACCATCTGCAGTAATCACGCATGGGAAGAGCTACAGCGGCTCACCG
>VWZT01016183.1:897798-926556 GCA_013397055.1 Pachycephala philippinensis
CAGCATCCACCCAGCCAGCTCCAGCTCAGCTCAGTATCTGCTGCTCTGTGATCCTACAGCACAGCCCTTATACCCATCATCCCTTGGGCTACTCATGTGCTTCTTGTTGTAGGAATCACCACACCTGCATTCAATGCTGGCCTTCCCTCCTCCCAGGGACACAGCCGCAAGCCATGAGGCCAAGGGTGCCTACAGCCCACTCTTGTAACCCCACAGTCCACCAAGCCAGCTAGCCTGTAGTGGTGCAGTTGTCTTCTTCAGGCATCCTTCCACCATAGCTACTTTCTCTCTAAGCT
The DNA here is from genome assembly GCA_013397055.1 of Pachycephala philippinensis. Classification (NCBI taxonomy): domain Eukaryota; kingdom Metazoa; phylum Chordata; class Aves; order Passeriformes; genus Pachycephala; species Pachycephala philippinensis. Next base: position 898,095 of record VWZT01016183.1, read on the forward strand.
GGACACATTCTTTAGTCCTGTCTGGGTATTACCACACCCTTCTAAGAGTTATCAGATCACCAATAGATGCTCTGAGGTTGTGTTTCTCCATGCCCTCAGGTGACTATGTCAACTGATAGTCATATGTGATTATCTGGGTAGATTATCAGAGGTGCTTCAGACATCTCTGGGTCAGATATTTCCAGTGTCCAGGCACTCAGGCAACAGCAATGTTCATGTAATTTCAATCATGGCCAGTTTCTGGATGCCTTACAAATAACCCTTTGTATCAAAGTGAATCAGGTTCTAGTTTAAATGTTTTTCAGTTTTGTTTTCTTTATATTTTGATAGCCAGTTAAACAGACAAATGCAAGTGTCCAAAATAATTAGAATAGCTCAGATTTTACAGTATGGTTTGTAAGCTTCTCTTTCTTCACAGAAGTACATCTGTTGAGCCTCACTGAGTTTACCTGAAAACCTTTTAACACATTTGATGCCAGGAAATTATGTATAAAAGTCTGGAAGCTGCTTCCCTGCTGCTAACAGATTTTTAACATAACCTATGGCAATTGCTGCAAGTTGTCCTGTATTAAAATGGATACGAATCAATGCAGACTAACCACAAATTAAACAATTTTGATACTGGTTCGGAAGGATTCTTAACTACCAGTAGAGTTTTTAATTCATTTGACAGTTGGTTCTTCAGTATTTTAAGTTCATCCCAAACATTAGCTCCCAGAGTAATGGACTCCTGTAAAAACCCACATGACAGTCAAAGAAAGAGAGAGGGAGAGAGAAAGAACAGGAGAGAGAATTCTAGCACTTACTGTTTCAGGAGTAAGTTGAATGTATAATTCAAAAATTTCCAAAACAAGTAGATGGAGTCCTTAATGGAGTCAAATAAAGACATAAGATTTTTGACTCTTAAAGTTTGCGGTGCTGCAAGGTATACCACTAGGGTACTACACTATTAGATTATTAGGGGACATACCATTTAGGATCAGGCCCAGATGGCATGGGTTTAGGAAAAGTACATCCTGCTTAACCAACCTGATCTCCTCTTATGACCAGGTGACCCACCTAGCGGATGAGGGAAAGGCTATGGATGTAGTCTACCCAGACTTCAGCAGAGCCATTGATACTGTTGTCCTGGAGAAGCTGGCAGCCCATGGACTCTCTGTGTTCTCTTTGCTGTGGTAAAAACTGGCTGGACGGCCGGGTCCAGAGCACGGTGCAGAATTGTGTTACATCCAGGTGGCATCTGGTCACTAGTGGGGTTCCCCAAGGCTCATTATTGGGGACGATCCTGTTTAACATCTTTATTCATGATTTGGATGGTAGGAACAGCTTCACCCTCAGAAAGTTCACAGATGAAAGTTCACAGTAAGTTGGGCAGAACTGTTGATATGCTGAAGGGTGGGAAGCCTGTGCGGAGGGATAGGGACAGGCCGGATCGATGGGCTGAGGCCAATTGTATGAGGTTAGGTAAGGCAAAGTGATGTGTTGCCGTACACAAGGGCAACATGGTCCCAAATGTTCGCGTACACTGGGCCAACACAGTTTGCAGTATAAAACTGCGGCACCATCTGCAGTAATCACGCATGGGAAGAGCTACAGCGGCTCACTGACCTTACGGGCAAGAGCTACAGCGGCTCACCATCCCTCTTAGAGGCACGGTCACCCATAAAGCAGTCCAATCCCAGACTTGCTTGGGCAAGAGCTACAGCGGCTCACCGTCCTTCCCAGAGGCACGGTCGCCCAAGGCAGTCCAATCCTGGACTTACATGCGTAGGCTACTCACGGCTCTCCTGGGCACAGCCCCGCCCAGGGATTACGCGCCGGCCGTCTTTTCCACTTCCCCCAAGTGGATTGCAGTCCGTGAGGCTTATACTGCCCAAGGCTCCAAGCCAATTATCACCGCGATACATACAAACACGGGGCACCATAGTCAGAGTCCAAAAAGTCCAGCATAGAGCAGGGTGGCAGGTAGAGGCAGGCATCAGCAGGCACTATCCGGCATCCACAGGCACCAGCTCAGCTCAGTAACTGCTGCTCTGTGATCCTACAGCACAGCCCTTTATACCCATCATCCCTTAGGCTACTCACGTGCTTCTTGTTATAGGAATCACCACACCTGCATTCAATGCTGGCCTTCCCTCCTCCCAGGGACACAGCCGCAAGCCATGAGGCCAAGGCTGCCTACAGCCCAGTCTTATAACCCCACAGTGATGGGTCTTGACCTTGGACCACAACAACCCTGTGTAGTGCTTCAGGCTGGGAGCAAGAGTGGCTGGAAAGCTGCCCAGTGGAAAAGGACCTGGGGGTGCTGGTCAACAGCTGCTGAACATGAGCCAGCTGTGCCCAGGTGGCCAAGAGGGCCAATGGCATCCTGGCCTGTATCAGCAATACTGTGGCCAGCAGGACCAGGGCAGGGATTGTCCACATGTACTCAGCACTGGTGAGGCCTCACCTTGAGTCCTGTGTCCAGTTTTGGGCCCCTCAATGGAAGAAGGACATTGAGGTGCTGGAGTGGGTCCAGAGAAGGACAATGGAGCTGGTGAAGGGTCTGGAACACAAATCCTGTGAGGAGTGGATGAGGGAGCTGGGGTTGTTTAGCCTGGAGAAAAGGAGACTCAGGTGGGACCTTATTGCTCTCTACAATCACCTGAAAGGAGGTTGTGGCCAGGTGGGGGTTGGTCTCTTCTCCCAGGCATTTCTATTTCTTCAAAAAGAAATCTGGAAAGACACAGAAATGAAAAGCCTGAAAATTGAAATCTCTAACCCACCATTCTCTGCTGCTGTCTTCTAGCAGAGAACATGGCAGAGCGCAAACACCAGCTCTGCTCTGGGAAAAAGGTCTGATAACTCACAAAATTATGTGAGAAACATGAATGACCTCTGCAAGTACTCCAGAGCCTCTCAGAAAAGTGCACTCTAAGAACTAATTGTAGTGGATTTGTCAACTATATATTTGTGCATATATAAAAAGGTTTATTTATTTTATCTTGTTAAATATGCTTTTAGTAGGTGGATTGCACAATCATAACAGTAACACTGTGAAACCCACAACTAACATGGCACTTACATTCTAAACCCTTATTTTCAGTCACTTACAACTTTCTGGGGAAAGTAGCTTTCACATTGATTTATCATACTCCAACTGGGACCAGACACAATCATTTTGCCGACGAAAGGGAAGTTTTATTAACATCCATCCAGCCACTTAGCCAATTTGGAGTTGTCTGACTGAGAAAAAGCCTTTTCCACTTTTAAATCCAGCACATAAATTCTGAGGGCTGAGAACTCCAGACTTGTTTGGTTTTAAAGAAAACCCCAGTAAACTTAAACCAATTTCACCTGGCTTGAGTAGAGTCTTCATCTGTCCCCTTTTTGAAGAAGAAACAACAAACTTAAAAATAACAAAATAGCGTTGTGTGTGGCCATGCTCACACATCTGTGTGTGTGCATATGTGAGTGAATGTATGGACCAGTTTCAAAACCAAACTGCCACAGGCAAAACCTTCAGTGTGAGTCTCAGGTATTGAAAGGGTCAAAACCACGTGCCAGTCTTTAATCTTACCCTCTAAACTGCCCACACACAGAAAGTGCTTAAGTCTGCGCTAAACTGGAGTCCCGATAACTTAAAAGAAAGGAGATATTAATTATGGAGGTTGACAAATCTCCTTAGCTTTTTGACTGTTACCTGCACAGTGGTTGATAAAATGTTCAAGTTAATGGTATAAAGAAGTCAAATAATGATATTGGAGACTTAGGGGTTTATCCTGGGATTAATAAATTGCAGGAGTCCACATTGAGTTGTGTTTGAAGGGATAGCAGCTGGATCCTTGAAAACAGATGGCCTTCCTTGTCAAAGTAGTCTTGATCTTGTCTAATCTTAAAAGCTAAGCAGGTTTGGGTCGGAAAGATCCACCAGAGAATATCTGATTCTCTAGGTTGTTACTTCTATAGCAGGAATTGCTGCTCATAATTTGATAAGAAATTTAATGATAGTTTTGTGAAAATAAATAAATAAATATGGAAATTATAGCTTGATTTTATGTTTTTTGTATTATTCCCAGAGCATATTGCTAGAAATTTTCTGTGTTCTCAGGATGACAGGAATTTAATACAAGCTTCTTTTGCCTTAATATATGATGCTTTGTTCAAATGGGAAAACATTACCAGCCTGTTGCTGTGACCTGCAGCATGAATTTGAGAAAGACTGTTTGTGAACTAGTTAATTTTTAGAAAATTAAAAATTCCTGAAAATCCCAGATCCCCTGTATTTATAGTATCTCTTGTTTCATGAGCGTTTTCGGCTGCAGCTTGTTTGGTTGGTTGGATTTTAATTGTATTGAATGTGATTTTCTTGCAGATTTTCTTAAAAATTGGTGCTGTTAACACTCTATATGACCTCAGAACACTCGAGCATGACAATTCAATCCCAATCACTTACCTTCTACACATACAATAGTCCTGTTCGAAGTTACCCATTGGTACCCTTGACAGGGCTGGGTATGGCCCCAGGAGGCTGCAAGGCCCCGCAGAGCCCATTTCGAGCATGCCAAGGAAGTTGAAAGGAGGTCAGGTTCCACCTCTGGCTCCCAAACCATTCCTGGGAGGGCAGGCCGCTGCCAGACAAAATGACATGCACTCGATTTTAGGAACCCAGTGATTCAGCCTCTGAGGAGCAAATTCCCAGCTAACCATCTTGCATTTGTTTCTGTGGGAAAGCAGCGGGTACTGAGCCAATGCTACTTCATTTTCTAAAAGCTGGGATCAGTAAAGATTTTGCCTTTGGCTTTGCTGAGGGCAGCATGAAGCCCTGGGGCAGCTGGGGAGCATTTATAGGTGACCGCTGAAGCTGGCAAACACTGGTATTCAAGACTGATCAGATTAATTAGTCTGTCAGCATGGAAGGATCTGGTTTATAGCCACTTGACTATTTGTTATGAGGCTTTTTCTCTGAGCACTGTTAACCAAATACAAATACTTGAAAATTGCACTATTCATGAATCAAGTGACTATGGAGAGAGTAATTGTCACTTTCTTAAAATGCAACAATTCAAAGTGCTTTATATAAGCATCTAGGATTAGAAAAATGCTGTTCTTTTCTGGTAATTTATTTTATATTGTACTGTATGATAGTCAGTGTGGTAAAGACCTATATCAATTATAGCATTTCATTACACAGTAGCACAAAACATAACGTTGTATAATAGTTTGCTTGCTTGAGAATAGGCAACTCTATCTCAGACAGTAAAACCCCCCTCAGAAATCCACAGTTAAATTACATCAAACATCTCATACTGTTGCAATCAAAAAGAGCATTTTTATAAAATCCAATTGAGCAAAATTAATTACTTCTACATAAGCCAGGTTTCAACAACAGAAAATTTTACAGCCAAGCTAAAATTTTGTGAATTATTTTATGCATGTCATAGAATTTCTGATGACAAAAGGAAACCGTTATCTTATAGTAGTTTCATACTGAACTCTTAAAAAGACAGGCTTACAAGCAAGGATATTATGCAAGTATTTATATAAATGCAATTCCAGACCTCCCAAGCACATAAGTGCAGATAGGTGCTCATGCGCAACACACAACTATGTGTGATTGCTTTCCCATTGACTGCACTGTCCCTTGTAACCCATCTGCCCCACAATCTCACTTCAAAGGTTTTCTAGGAATTGTGAGTCTCTGCAGATGGTGATGGCATTATTCTAGCTAGTAGTCACTTGCAAGACCTCATACTTGACTTGTATGTGTCTTTATTTTTGTATTTTTCTTGCTATAACAGAAGCAGTTTTTACTAAACATCAGCATTCTTAAAAATCATTGGATCTGTTTCCTGAGGTAATGTGGATTAATTTTGTAATTTTGATATGATGAGATTAATGGGCAAACAATAAACTAGTAAAAAACCCGAAATACTCTCCGATACAGAATGTCCTAACACTATATCTCATCTAGGTTTCTGTTATAGAAGCACTTTAACAAGTTTTACACAAACTACTAGGTAAGAAAAGTGAGTACGGAAAATTGCACATTTATTGGAGTCAAAAAGTCATTACTGGAATATCAGAAATATTCCTCAAAAAGAAAACCTTTAGTGATTTCCTGAATTTTCATCTTTATGGCAATACTCAGTAATATGGGCCAGCTGCAGTTATGACTAGGTACTAAATTTTCATCTGATTACATGGCCAATTTATAAAGAAAATGTTTAGTAATAAAATGTTCATATCTGCTCCGTGTATAAAATATGACAACAGTCTTTGCAGGAGCCACAAGAAAAAACAAATCATAGCTGTGTGTTTTGCCTCAAAGCAGAAAGGCCGGTGACCCTGCTGCTTCTGAGAAGAGCTGTGACTGTAGCACTTCACATTTCTACAGTGCTCTTCACATCACAATTTCAAGGGGAAAAAAAAAGCGCTGCTTAATGTATCCTCCCCTTGGGTACTAAGTCTTGTTTTCCCTATTTATGTTTGAGCAAAATTTTGACTGCTCATTGGAAAGTTTAAACTCCTTTGTTTTTTGGGAACCTGGCTTAAGCTGGACCAGCCCCTATGTTCTGAGGCATCAAAGTGACTCCACCCCCTTCCACCCATGGGAAACGGCAAGTTAAGCACTTCTAAAATTCAGTTTTCATGAATGAAGATAAAAATAAGGAAAATTCCATCTCTAGTCAATTACTAGAAACAACTAGTAGTGAAAAGAAATACACTGAACCTCCTTTTTTAAAATTAATTTTTGAGACTTTCTATCCAGTGCATTGTTTGTTCACTTTGGAGACTGGTGGAAAAGGATTTCAGAAAGTATTCCAGACATTTATTGGTCCATAAATCTTTATATGAGACCAGAACAAGTCCCAGCTCACTGGGGCAGCAGCATCAAGTCTTGTCAGAAAGAAGACGACAAGGAGGAGGGTGAAGGAGAGAGAGAAAGGAGTAGTCTGAGGGAGCAGATAAGTTCATCAGCCTGAGCTGAGCTACCCAGAGGCTGCTACAAGCGCTGTGTGGTACAGCATCAACAACAGCATTTGCTGCTTCCCAAAGGCAGACCTTGATATACTCGTTTGTGTATTGGTGAAGAAGTCAAATATTAAAATTGACACACTGTAAGAGGGTTTTCTCAACTGTACTGAATCAAAGGGAAAAAAAACCCGAAGGTTTGTCAGGTTGAATAAACCACTAGGATAAAGGGAGCAAAGTGATAAAGACTTAAATCCAAGCTACAGAAACAAGCATGAAAAAACCTTTTTTTTTTTAAAGTAAATGGGGTGTTGGGTCAGCCAGCTCATGTGTCTGAACTATGCTTTTGAATGAATGTGAGATCTTACAAAAACAGCTTCCCTGATGGAAAAACAGAGGGAAAAGCTGTTGCACTTTCTAATGCAAAACAACTTTGAATGGTAACACCAGTATTGGCATTTTCATTTGATCATAGTTCAATGCAGGGGCTTTTCCTTTTCTAAAAATATTTGATGCAAAAGAGTATAATAAATGTTTTGAAAATCAGATCTGTACCTAAATAAGACTATTCCAAAACATATGCACTATTGGAAAAACATGCCTGAATTTGAATAATCATGCTATCAAATAGAATCTTGCTATTGTTTACTTACTTTAGAAGGGGAAACACATATATATAGAGATAGAGATTTCAGTCATATGTAACAATCTCATTTTTAGATCTATATATGTTTGCACCATTTTAAAATGAAAATACGTATTGCCTTCCTTAGTTGATGGATTACTTTTTAAATTTCAACTGGAAACACCAAAACATTTCCTGTATCTTTGGAAGTTATTTACCAAACAGTAGTAAAGACTAGCATAGAACAGTTACATTTTCATAGTCTCTTTCTGTGCCTTGCTACCTCACAGATTGTTTTCCAACACTTTCACAAGAATTATAACTGTCAAGATTAAACTTCCAGGAAAGTCAGTGAAAAAGTTGATTTCAATGGGAGAAAGTCAGTGCAATTTCAAAAAACCCCCAAAAAATCCAAACCAAAACAACAAAGCCAAATTGCCAAAGCCCAAATATTTCAGAACTGTTGCCGTACACGGGGCCAACATAGTTCCAGATATTGCCTTACACCGGGCCAACACAGTTTGCAGTATAACATTGCGGCACCATCTGCAGCAATCACGCAGGGGAAGAGCTACAGCGGCTCACCGACCTTATGGGCAAGAGCTACAGCGGCTCACCATCCCTCTCAGAGGCACGGTCACCCATAAAGCAGTCCAATCCCAGACTTGCTTGGGCCAGAGCTACAGCGGCTCACCGTCCTTCCCAGAGGCACGGTCGCCCAAGGCAGTCCAATCCTGGACTTACATGCGTAGGCTACTCACGGCTCTCCTGGGCACACCCCCGCCCAGGGGTTACGCGCTGCAACACATACAAACATGGGGCACCAGATGTCAGAGTCCAAAAAGTCCAGCATAGAGCAGGGTGGCAGGCAGAGGCAGGCACGAGCTAGCATCAACAGGCAGTGGCAGGCATCAGACTTGGTATCCCTCGTGATCCTGCAGCACAGCCTTTTACACTTACCTCTTGGGCCACTCACATGTTTCTTGTTACCAAAATCAGCACACCTGCGTTCATTGCTGGCCTTCCCTCCTCCCAGGGACACAGCCACAAGCCATCAAGGCCAAAGCTGCCTACAGCCCCCTCTTGTAACCCCACACAGAACCTTGCAAAACTTACAAGGTTATTTTTCTGTATTGTTCATGGAACTACACTGTAGCTCTTTGAGATGTAAATTTGGCCTGATGACTCCCTTCTCTGCCTAATTATCACTGGCTTCACCATTCTGCTTCAAGATTATAATTGGCTCAACTTGTACAATGAACTCTTCTTTTAATTACTTGACTTCATAAAAAACCCTCAGTATTTAGTATTGCTTTTCTTTGCTAAAGAGATAAACAAATTTGGGAATGCGTTCCAATGAACCATTTAAGTGGCTTCACACCCTAAAATACTTGAAGAGCCCCATGGGCTTCTCCCGTCGAGGTTATATTCATCACTGTGATATTTAAATGCTAAACAAATTTATTTCATAATTTTGCTTTCCCTTTCCATCTTTCCTACCCACCTTCTTCTCCTTCCGCTCACACATAGAATGATAGAATCACTTTGGTTGGAAAAGATACCTAAGATGACTGTTCATAGTACTATGTCTGTTCACAGACTGCAAAACAGTCTATAAGTCAATGCAATATCCAACATGTTCGTAGAGGATACTATGGAGCCACAGCTTGGTTTGCTAGGGCTTCCTATGCTTTACCAGAGGCAATCTCAATCCAGTTGAGCATTTTGTTTGGAAAGCATCTGAATTCGTGTGGTAATCTTAGTGGAGACACTGCAGGTGTAGGGCTCATGGTGTACCATGCAAGGAAAGGTCATAGGGAGACTTTTGCTGCCTTTTACTGCACCTCTCAAACATGGCTGGGAAAAGTGGTCAAGCTCCCAGTCTCTCTCAAAATGCCTGAGACCTCTGCCCACCTCTTCCAGTGTTCAACAGAGGGAATCCATTTCCTCTGTGAGCCCTGCATTCGTTAGATTTTAGGTTGTTCTGGTACCTCTGAATTCTGCCAATTTGGGCCAGCCACTGAGATCCAGGCCAGCACGGGTCTCAAATGCTGTGCAATACTTTGAGCTGAGGTTAAGATGAGCCAGTGCTGTGACAAGAGAGGCTCCTCTAGGCCCAGTTTTGCTTGTTGCTTGTTGCAAAGAAGCAACAATAATGAAGGAGATCTGACACAGAATGTATCTCCAGAGGTGTTGAGGCACCTTTATATGATACTGCTTTCATAGTGTTCCCTGGAGTTATTATTGGTTCCACCTACACTAATTTGCTCTCACAGAGCCTGACTCAGAAAAGAACTAGTGCATGTTTCATCTGACAATAACCTAAAAATTAACAAAAATGAGTGAAAATAGCTGAAGAGGTTATTTTATAATGTCTGCTTCCAATACGAAAAGGAAATTCCACTGTTTTTTTTCTTTTAGCTACATATTGTATTTTGTCAGGTGTTATTCTCAAACCTGTTCATTGAATAAAAAGGTATACCTTTCTAAAAAGAATACTGCAGTGCCTAGGCACAAAATTTGCAAAGTGGAACAACCACATCCAGCAGTCTTTATTTGGTCTTGATACAAAGGTCCTTGTTAAAATGTCAGTAGGGTGATGTTAAAAGAACCAACTGAGGGACTGGGTCAAGTTAAGGTATTTTGGCATCCACAAAATAGAACAGTACTCTACAAGCTCAAAAAGGGCTGTTGAAGCTTAACAACCAGCAAGATGTTGTGTAGGTGTGTTTGTGAAAGAGAGAAGCACGCAAGAAAGTGTCCAAGGAAGATGCTTGCCTGGAACTGGACGCAGATTTAAAACCGTGTGGGGCTGACAGACTCAGCAGGATCTCAGTAATCTTAATAAGCCTGGAAAAATACTCGCCATACTTACCAAGCCAAATTGACCCTCATTAACTCCTGGTTTCTTCTTGTGTACACTTATAAGATCTAAATTTTTCACCCTCACTTCACTGCTAGGATGGAGACATGCTTTGTGACACTGAAAATTCTCAGCAGCAACTATAGCACTGTTCTTGTCTCTGGCTGCACAGTGGTCACAACCTTGCTGCCTATCCACAGTGGCTAAAGATAGATTATGTCTGCTGCAGAAAAATCAAACCAGGATCAAAGCAGTTTATTGATTTATTAACAGCACCTAATTAACCAGCAATGCGTGGACAATACTTTAGGGATCAATACCAGTGCTACAACAGATAACTAGCACTAGACTCTCCCACATACGACATAGCATTTACATGACGCCAAGCACACCAGCAGCACCTTTGAAACCAAGTCCAGTCCTACATCAAGGCCACATAGAGCTGCTTTTCCACATGATTTGATTTTAGCTCATAAAGGTGAATCAGTTTCTGGAACAGTTAGAACCTTGCAGTAAGTCAATCCAGAATTACGAAGGTATGCAGAGTTGCTTAGAAGTGAACACTTTGGGTTGAATGATACATTTGATATGGAAGCAGACTTTTTAGCACTGTGATCAGCTCTTCCTGAGAGAGAACTACAGTCCTGACCTGTAATTCCTCTGCCCACTTTCAGCCCATTCAAAATGTAGTGGGAGAAGCCAGCATGAGCAAGGGTTGCTTTTGTCAGAGAAGCTGGTACAGAAACTTCTTTTACTATTTTTGCTTTTCATTGCAAGAGCAACCTTTCAAAGATACTGACCTGTAAAATTCCAAGCCACTGGCAGATGCTGAGGTTTTTTTTGGTGGCGGGGGTGGAATTTTTGTAGAGTTGGAGGTAGGATTGCTCTGGAAGTGACTTCTGCAGAGCAAAGGGTCAAGAGATGCAAACAGTATAGGGAAATTTTGATTGCCTTTTCTTTCAACTTTTTCCCAAAAATAACACATGTAATTGAATGACACATCTTCATTTCTTTATATATTGGAGTTAAACCTCTTTACCCTTGCTTTTTGCAGTCACTTTCTTCTAGTGATGATGAATGTTGTACAAATAGCACAAGCATAATAAATCGGTTCTTAATTTCCTTCTAGCTGATCTTGGATTTGGCTGGTGGCTGTAAGTGAAGCAAACGTACTAGAAAAATAAATGGTAGGTTTTGATTGTCATAGCCAAATAGTCATTATGAGTGTTAATCACCAAAAGTGAATTCCAGTGTATACTTAACTGCACACCTGTCTGACATCTGGAAAATTGAACTAATCCATTTTCTGAAAGGAACTCCAACTTGGAAATCACATTTGCGTTTGGCAGTGTTATGCCTACTATTGTTACAAATAGCCCTGAAGAAGATTAGAATGGAAGGAAATAAAGGCAATCTCCTTTGTTTTGCAGGCTGTGTATTTTGTGGTTTTGACAGCACTGGGAGGGAGTTATTTGCCTTGTTTATCAGCACAGAGCTCACATGCAGCACCCAGAGGGCTCCTGCAGTGCTTGTCCCAGGGTCTGCAAGCAAAGAATTACACAGCAGAGATTTCGAGAAGGCAAAGCTGCAGGAGGATGGGCACCAGGGCTGGGGAGGGGGTGCAACTTGGGAGGGAGGAGTGAACCCCATTGTTTGGTGTGTTCTTCTACCCCTTCCAACTGCCCTGGCGAAAGCAGAACAAACAAGGGAAGGTTTCATGCTGTGCCTTCCAAAAGTGTTGAAAACTCCTTTGGAAGATTTTACAGATTAAAATAGCCAATTTGTTAGTGGCACTGTTTCAAAATCTTCAGAATCATCAGGTGAGTTTGGTTCTCTTGAGCAAAAAGAGGAGAACTACATCTCATGCATCACTCACAGCTTCTCAGGACTCCTTAAGCCCACCAACATCTAAATACAGGTTTTGCTAGCAAACCGTAAAAGTGAGTGTCCAAGAATCAATGTGTCAGAGATTAAATGAACACATTTATCTTAATATAAATTCATCTTATATCAGCTACATTTTAGTTTTTATAGCTGTTAATTCATCTACCTGTAAATAAAAGAGCATACCTTCTATCACTGGGAGTGACAGTTATTATACCATAATGTTGTATTTTCTTTCTTAAAAAAAAAATCTAGAGAATCTTATAGGCCAATATATTTCTTCCATATGTCTTAGTTGTTTTGTCATAACAGCAGTACCTTAAAAAAATAAAAATTACACATTACAGAAAATGAATCAGGCAACTGATTTTAATTTTGGATTTTTTTAGTCCTCTCATAATGTGTGATTGAAAGTTTGTGAGGTGCTCAGTGTGGTTTATAAAACCCTGTCAAGCTTGTAACTTTGGCAAAGAAAGACTTCTTAATACACAGTTTTTAATGTGAAATTACCATATTCTCTCTTAGCAAGAGAGGTCTTTTTCAGCAGCTAAAATTAACTGTTGAAAAACGTTGGAAACGTGCATGGTAATGAGTTCATTCCTGTCAAAATGAAATCATTAATATTAATTTTTATCCGCCTCTGAGTGACTCCTGCACCATTTTTCAAGTTAGGAAAGAAGTTAGGAAATTTGTAAGACCATTTCCAGCAGTACAGGGGTAGCAGGTCTCCCACCATCATCAAAGGACTATTTTAATGTCTTGACGTCTAATTTGAAAACGTCTTACTTCACTGTTTAACTTCTCCTCTGATTATTTACATATTTACATACATAACTGTAAGGCTGTTAACTTATAAAACACATAGGATGTACAGACCTTGAGATTGCCATAAGATGGTCTTCCAAAAGGTTTTGGGGATTTTTTAGCAGCTAAGTAGAGCATTACATCTCAGTTCAGACTGTTCCCAAAGGACCTGTTTTCACTGAAGTCAATGGAAAAATTCCCATTGATTTCAGCATGGCTGGATGAAGTCCAAAGTTCAGACATTTACAAGAGGTCTCTGAGTACAGCAAAAAATAGGAGGATTCAGAGGCTCTTGATTCATTGGAAGATTTGAGTAGGTATTTAATCTATGCTGATTTTATTACACTTAAGCACAAAACTAAATATAAGCATAAATTAAAATGTCTTTGTTTAAAAGTTCTATTTATTTTAAAAAATCCCACCCCGTACTGCAGCTGCACTTACCACACAGGCAGGTGACATGGATTCTCAGTGACAATAGCTTTTAACAATAAAAAGGTTTCATTTCTGTGTTAAAATGACAATTTTCACTCCACAGTACATCATAAACTTTTAAAAGATGGCACTAACAGCAGAACCTTTTCAATTTAAAAATGTCCTGGTATTTTTAACTGGATGTACCTTGTTGGCTTTTGTTTTAATTTGGGGGGAAGGGGAAGTGATCAACTTTTATCCTCCTTTAATGCCAACTAAATATTCCTTAGCTACTGAAGTGACTTAATGACATGAGTATGTGGTCTTATCAAAGTCCCATTATTGTTCTGACAGTATCTCATTTGTATGCAAATCCACTTGCATGCAACTTATTCTTTGGCAAACGGTGCTAGCAAGCCAGCGAGCGTCGTTTTAATTATGTGCATGTCTGTGCACAGCCTATTTGTTACTGCACAGGAACATTCTGCCGCTGTAACAACCGCGGCACCTTACACCACGCTCATGAAGGATGCTGCAGACCCTCCTGCAATCTTTATTGTGAGTGATAGACACGCTCTGCCAGTCTCCGTGACCCAAGGGTAATCGCAATATATAAGGCAACCTTTTAGATAAAATATTAACGGGGCACTTTTTTGTGATTTCCCATCTTTTTCATAATCATGCCCACTGGATATCTGTGCAATTGGTGCCTTGCCTTCTCTTACTTCACAAATTCTTGACGATTAAGAAGAACTAATCCTGTTAGACACAAACCAAGAGGGAGAACCCCGCGCATCTGTATGGTAGAGGACAGCTTCTGCTTAGCAGATGTAGGTTAGTGTCAGAGGATGACTGGTGTCAGTAGATGTACAGGGGGGAGAGAGATGGGGTGTACATGTATATCTGATAGTGGGTATCAACCCAAAAATAAGGGGAATCTGCTTGGTGATTCACAGGGCCCCTTTCTGACACCCCTGAGAAGGGCCTCCTAGGAGATCCGGCCCCTTGCTGTGTTTCTGCAACCTCCAGAGACACTGACTGGAGGATGGTGGGGGGAACACTCTCTCTCCTCGAGGCCTTATGGACAAACCCATCCTTCTCTGCACTTCATCTGGCTTGCAAGATAAAGCTAACTCTGCATCGTGCCATGGAGCCAGCTCCATTACTTGTGATACAATCCATGCTAGGGAAATGCTCTATGGGGATGAATATCATCATATTTGGAAAAATGACTTCAGAATTGCATGATTCCAGAAAAAAAAGGGCAGTGTCAATGTCCCAGCTTTGAGCTAGCGAAGTTTTATCATGAATCTTTGGAGGAAAAAAAGTGAATCTATCAGGAGAAGCATAATAATGCAAAATCCGTCAGCAGAAGCACAGAGGCACAGAGAAAGTGCAATGTCCTCCTCTGAATGTAGCCTCAGCTTATATGGTTAAATAAATGTGGATGTGCACAGCGCATCTACGTGTGGTGCTGTGGTTTGATCTATTTAGGAAGACAGGGCTGGAGGAGCTGTCTAGGTCATTATCTGCAGTGCTCTGCAATTGCATATGCCCCTGTATATGTTTATGTACATCCCTGTGCATGGCAAGCATAAAATCTGCACACCTGCAAAGTAACCTGCATTTAGAGAAACATTTTCTGTCTGCTAGGAAAGAGAGGCTCTAGTCAAACCAAACAACAGAACTTCTGCATTTACTAATAAACCTGACAAACTGATTTATGGCTGTTTTCCTTGCTGTGATTTGTTGACAGATTGTTCTTTATGCAAAAATTACCAAGGTTTAAATCTGTATCATATGGCCTCTAATTCAACTGACAATATGTTACCAATTAAATTCCGCTTAAGCTATCATCAACTAGCAAACCACAGACTGTGTTAAAGAGAATGACAGTCAGATAGCCAGTAAAATAATTTGTGCCGTTATTCTAAAGGCTGGCCTATAAAGGAGGGACATTAAGTAACTATATGAAAGATAAAAAGAGATTTTTTTTGTAGTGAAAATGAAACTGCTGCTGTTTTTTTAATTTAATGCATCTCCTGTTGGAGAAAAAGAGATGGGATTCCTGTCCTTGGCATCCCATACTGTTCTGTCATGCAGAAGGAGAGGCACAGCAGGGTCAGTGGTTAGTGGGAGGAGTATTAATGAAAATCTACTATATGCCCTTTAATTTGATCTTAAATTACTCTTTGGCTCAATTCTGGCCCTCGCTCTTCTAGATTGTTTTCATTTGTAGGAAGAGAATGCATTTTCTGCCAGGAAAAGTGTAGATCCCCTGGTAAAAAAGAAGGTGTTCCTAAATGAGTTTAAATTCCCCAAGTAAATTTCTCATTCCCTAAGGTGAAAAAATGGCTCAGCACACAGAATGACTCTGAACATCATAAAGAAGAATACAGGTCCTCCCTCCCAATACTGACCTTGGCAGCACATGGAAGTGGGTAGGGCACTGATAACCTTCCTTTGCAAATTCACATCGGCAACCTCACCTGTGAAAGACATATTTTAAATGTTGCTATGAGATAAAAGCTGCTATACATAAAGATCTGTGAAAGCTTAAAAAAAAAAAGAGAAGGTGCTTTTCTGAGCAGCCATTAGCTGGGTTTGTTCCAGGAGAGGTGAGAACTTCCTCAGAGCCAGAGCTCTGCAGTGAGAAGTGGGCTGAGGTTTGCTCAGGTGGTGGAGGTGGCCTGATCTGCTTTCTTGGCTTAAACACTAGTGCCAAAGCCCAGGGTTTAAACAGTATGGTGGAAGCTCGTCTGTGAATGCTGCACTGTACAGAGCTCCCTGCTGTGAGTATTATCTACCTCCTTATCTCAGCTTTAATGTTGCAGTTGAGTATTAAGTGTATGTGTGCTCCAGAGAATGGGTAGTAATCTTTGTTTAGAAAATAGAGCCTATCACTATTAACCCTAGTGAATTGAAATTTTACTCTTTTCCCCACTATATCATCATTGCAGTCATTATTTACTTAAGAGCTTTTTAATGGTTTACTGTCTGTACTGATGACTGCAGTGTCCTAGGCAGGTACTAGGATTTGGGGACTAGGATTTTGGGATCTCATCATGAGGTATCTCTAATGAATGCCTGAACTCCCCTTCATTTCTGTATGCTGCAATACAATAACATGAGCCAAAAAAACCCCACTGAGAAGCAACTAAAATCATAACACTTTCAAAAATACAAACATCCCTCTTACCAAAGATTACAATGTAAATCAGGCATCTATTATTTCTGTGTCAGTATAATAATTTAAAAAGAATTTGCACATGATAAGAGGCATCCTCTAAGGATGACAAATTAGGCATAATAAAACAGTTAGAAGAGAACATAAATAAGAAGGCATTTGGGGCAAATCCTCTTCTTCCTCTGCAGTCAGACAAATAAACAGTTTGGGGGATACACTTCTCTACTTACAAAATGATAGCCAGTCCCCAAGGCTGTTACAGATCCCATCAAGTCCCTTGTCCCAGCTGTCCTCCACAGAAAGGAAGGAGAGGAGCAGCAAAGTCTTTGGTTCTTGCCTTGCATCATGACTTTGTGGTCACAAATGTAAAGATTACGCTGCCATCTCACACCTCTCCATGGTGGCCAGCTGTGCCTGCTCTACAGGTAGCTGACAGAAAGAGCCAGGGCAGAACAGGCTGCCCCTCTAGTCAGCACACCAATATAATGGTTACACATAAAACCAGATCTACGTATCTGTAATGTCTATACACATTTCTGTGAGGTCTTCATCAGCTTTTGTCTGAACAAGAAGTGCAGGAATATTCTGGTGTAACTCAGTTAAATTACTTCATGTGTGCTCCTGCATGAACTAAGAGTCAGTCCCTGTGCTACTCAATATTAACTCCTTCATTTTATCAGCATTGTCATGATGTAATACTTTTCCTGGTTTTTAAGCTTGCCTGGGCATCTGTGTGTGGTGCTGGAGAAAGAGGCAGTCCTGCAACAGCAGGTGAACCTCCTGCCAACAGCTCTGCTGTGGTACATTTGTCAGTGTTTTCTGCTGCTCTGCCATCTCATTCGGATTTTTTCTGGCTTATTTCATAGCTTGCCCTGAAGTCCACGTGGGAATGCAGATCACTTCTGCTGAAAAAGATAGTCATGAGGGATGTCACACCAGGAGCAAGGATAGCTTTCTCCTCTCCATTTGCTCTTTGAGAAGCTGACACTGCAGAAGCCCTGTGGGTCTCTGCAGCCCTGCTTTACCAAGTCTGGCAAAGACTGCACGTTGCCTACAGATTTCTGTATCTGAACTGCTCGGTGTGCAGGAGTAAGATCCAGGATCCTACTGTTTGGATTCCCTTCCACCCTCCAACTTCCCCTCCCATGGACAAGCTCCACCTCATTTACAGGAGAGGAAAGAAAAGTCACCTCACTTCAGTGCAGACGGTGTTTTATTGTAAGAAGGACAGGATGGAGAAGTCATAAACCACTTCCTCCAAAGATCTGGGTGGTCACTTGGGGATCATGAGCAGCTGACGTACGTCATGGTAGACTTTGTTGTAAATCAGCAGATCCTGGCCCTGGGTTTAGCCATAATGGTCCCTCTGCTGACCTGTGTCTCAGCACAGCATGGGCCAGGCACAGCCCCCCACTCTGGCTCTGGAGAGGAATGTGTGTTTCGGACTGCTGCTGCAGGGATATAAATAAACCCTAATGGCAACCTCCCTCCTCGGCTGTTGCACTCCATGCAAGGGCCTCTGCTTGTTGTAGCAGAGATTGCCATGGTTCTTCCTACTCCAGGTCACCAAGCAGATGAAAGAGCGTGGCTTTTCATAAGATGGGTTGATAGTGGTCAGTATTAAATTTAATTTGAATACTTGGGAATACAAGACTGCCACCACTCACTGTGATTATGGAGTAACGACATAAATTAGCAAAACTTCATTAATATCTTTCTGTCTTCCATTGTAGCTTTTTTTACTCCTTGCTTGATTTTTCAGATGAAACTAGATTTGTTCAGAGGCTCTCTGATAGTGAATGCACGTTTTAGTTAAACATAATGAAGAGCAGGCTGCATGATGCTTCACAAGATTTCCCTTCCAGCTCTACCAGCAAACAACAGAGGTAACTGCTGCATCTCATATTTCCATGCTCTGTTTCTTTCTGGGCCTAGTCCAACTTATACTTAAGCTGGTTCAGAAATTTTCACTGATTTTCATGGACTTTGGACTCGTCCCTTTTAAGAGAAAGAAGGTAATTTATACCAGAAATGCACACTTACCTAGTGGCATCTCAGCTGCATGTGGACATAGGAAGGATATAGGGAAAACAGAATCTGCACCATCGAACAGTGGCACCATCTAGTCCCCAGTTACTGTGTTTCATACATTTCCTAATTTCTGCAGTGATTTAACATTAGAGCGGGTCCAGCTCATTGAAGCAAATTTATATGCAAGAGCACTATTTTAATCTTAGACTTAAAATAATTTTAATTAATAATAGCTTCCTTTTCCAGTCTGTCAACATACCTCCACCTCTTGGCTTTTTAAGAAATAAGGTAAATATAGAAATAAAAGTATTAAATTATTACCAGGCAACCAGAACTAGGAAAACATCGGAACTGTCAAGTTTTTTCACATCAAGAGATGTGAAAAAACGACCTAGACTTTTCAATTCTGACCTGTCTCCTCAACACAACTCTACCTGGTTCCATCTTATTTAAGACTTGCTAAATTGACTAAATATTGAAATGAAATAATGAAAATACTATAATAGACCATCTCATCCTTTATTCCTTCAGTCACTCAGGTACCAGGTTTCTTTCTCAACCTGCAACTGCTAACAAATATCACCTTCATGACTTTGCCTGCGGTGTTTATCCTGCTGCTACTATAATTTTGCTTCCTCTTTGCAGGAGACAGCTGCTCTACACGGGTAGCTCTTCTGCAGCACGGTAAGACATTATCGAAAAGCTTACTGCTGATGCTAATGGACTGGTCTAGCTGCTGACACAGAACATATGGCTTTACTGGATTTCAGTTCCAAAATGCTGACCCCCTCTTTCAGGAGGAAGGAGCATGGTGATCTGGAGGACGCGGCTCAGCCATCTCCTCACTGTAGGAGACTGAGAGATGTATGGGCTATTTCACCCCCCTTGGCTTGAAAGGGAAAGTTAGCATGCCTACACTTCCCTCATCCAATTTAAAGAAAACGAACCAAAAAGGTTGTGTTCAGAAACAATCATGCTGGTGCCAATAGGGTTAAAATTTCTCCAGCAGTGTGCCTTTTGGAGGTTTGGAATTTTTTGCTATTACTTGGATTAAAAAATTAATAAAGTTAAGACATGCTGTTTTCTTTTTCTAAGGCTGTACTCATTTAATGGTTAAACTTGAAAAGGGGATACTAGAAGCATCGTGAATACAGTTTAAATGAGTGTAAAATTCCAGTTGCTTATAGCTTATGAAAAAAGTGTCTTAAACCAAATGGTCTCAGTGGGGTGATGCATGGGCAAAATGTAAAATGACACATAATGAAATAAAGTAATTTTATTTGCAAACCTGTTTGAGAGGCTGGTACAGAATGTAACAATCAAGCAGAAGCAGTCTGGCATTTCTCTTGCTGTACTTTTGCAGAATTATGTGACCCAAGAAAGAAAACATTAAGATGTTCTGATTTCACCCTATAGGACACAGAAATACACTTTGGTTAATGCTTACCATAATTCTATCTACTTGGCTCAGACAGTTATATTTTTATGAATCTTACGTTACTTTCTGTCACCCTCTAGGCAACAATATAGAGTTATTACAGCATAAAGGAAAATGCTTCCTGTTGAGCTTATACTTGAACAAGTCTTAACCATGTGGAAGCTCTTAATAAAAGGGTAAATATACTAAGGAATAAACAGGTAGAGTGAATAAAAAAGGAATATAGGCTTTATGGATGCTCAGGTTGATGGCACAGACCAGCGAAACACAGAAAACTCCAAGGTAAAGCCGACAGGCTAAGCTACATCAGAAATCTGAGGGGGTTAGAATTTTGTTAAGTGAATTTAGTGCTCATTAAGGGATTTGCGGTGTCAGCATTATAAAGCAAAGTCCTCTCTCGCCCTCAGAATTGGAACAGCACAGTGCAGCAATATTAATTCCACGGCCGTTCCCTTCTTGGCCTTGCCAATAAAATTATTACCCAGGGACCCAATTGTTCGGCACTGCTCGGCGAGTGCCTCCTCACGAGAAATGGAGCTGAGATCACGGGCTCTTTTAATGTGGCAGACAGATTGTAGCGCACTGTGCCATGCCAGGCTTGAGACACAGACAGCTTCTGCCTTTAGTTTAA
The DNA here is from genome assembly GCA_013397055.1 of Pachycephala philippinensis. NCBI lineage: Eukaryota > Metazoa > Chordata > Aves > Passeriformes > Pachycephala > Pachycephala philippinensis. The sequence goes on from VWZT01016183.1 coordinate 918,926, forward strand.
AGGAAAATACTGTGAATCACTCTTGGTGTTTTCTGTAAGTATCTCCCTGAAATACCCACACAAATTGTTTCCCTCTGCTTTACGTCTCTCATCATTCCCCCTTTTGTCCTCAGCCCAGTTATTTTGACTAGAAGTTTATTTTGCACAGCATAGGAAATAGAGATCCACAAATACTAACCAGACTTAGGAAAAAATATCGGTGTGTAGGTTTTCAAATCAGTTGTGTGGTGCAGAGATGTAGTGGTGCAGAAAACACTGATGAGGTTGAAAAAAACTGTACTTGCTCTCTCTGGTTTTTTATCTTTCTCTCTTAGCTGAAAGTCAGCTAGATATAGTTTTCATTCCATGGAAACTCTTCATAATGAGTATACATGTATATTGCAAACCCTTATTCCCTGTGGCCCCATGTGGCTTTTTAAGCTCAAATATAAAGCCTTCCTCAGCATTACCTTATCCCTTCGTCCAGACATCATTCAAAGCTACAGTTGATTTTCTAAATTACATCATACGTAAGTAGATTTATTTTTCCTTTTCTGCAGATATAGTTTAATTTCCTTTTCCAATTTGCATGGGTGCACACTCATAAATTTTAAATATATTTAACCTCTTTTCAAAGAATTCTTTTAATTTCTCTAAGGTCCATGACCTCTAACTTTGATACACAACCTTTTGTACATTAAAAACCCACAAAGACATCCAGAAATAATGCTTTAAACACCTTTGCTTGAAACAAAACATTCCCCTGAATGGTGCTCCTGGTAGCCCAGAAATAAGCACTTCAGCTGAGAGTCATTTGCTGGGGCTTTGTTGATCACAGAGTTCATCAAGTATCTGATTAGTGAGGGAAGGTTGGATGGGCCACCCTGGATCCAAACAGGAATCCTGCAAGCCCAGGAACTGACCAGCACCTCTGGCTGCTAGAGGAAGGCAGAGAACACATTTCCACATGGCAATGATAGGTTGACTTGCACCCATGGCAAGTCCTTTGTCACCTCCCGAGATCTTACCAGTGATGAAAGGATCCCTCCTTGAACTGTGGAGTTTTCTTTTAAGTGCCTGCTATTTCTGAATAGTCACCTTGTCAGCCAGGCAGATCATTACCACTGTCATCTCTTGTTCCTCACCTTTAGATGTCCCTTTCTAAGAGTAACCTCCCTGGGAAGTCCACATCCACACCTGCCAGGTGATGATGCTGGGCTTTTTCCTTGACTCTAATAAACCTTTGCTGTGAAAGGCAAGGAGCAGGAAGCAAAGGACCTGCCTCCCAAGCTGAGCATCTTTGCTTAGCTTTGGAAAAGAGTAGGTAGCAACCTCCAAGCCCAGTTTGGGTGACCTGTGTCTAGGAGAGCAAGAAGAAACAGCCTGTTTCAGATGCCAGAGGAGATGACCTGGGGACCATAACTAGCCAGCATGGGAATGTCATGCTGGCTGTTAACTCCATTCCCAACTCATGCTCCACAGCAGGTTCTGGCTGCTGGTACATAACCCCATCTCACAGCAGCAGCAGAGATCCCCAGAAAGAACACAAAAGTCTCTGTGATTGTTCAGCAAGGATCACCTGCCCCCTCCTTGTTTTGGTTTGTAAATGCAATTATCCCAAATATCTCTGTTTGTGTATGTGTGTGTGTATATATATATATATATATATATATACACACACACACTCACACACACACATATATATATTTTGTCACTGTAATCTCTCTCAGATTTCTCAGCACTGGCACTGCTCAGGGCTTGCCTGTGAGGTGCAGGCAGTGGAACAAGCACAGCCTCTGGCACAGTGTGGAGGCAGGCAGGGACTGTGCTGTGCACCACTGCCTTTGTCTCCAGCCTGTCTCTGTTCAACGAAGGCTGCCAGGCAGCAGCCTCGGTCACGCGGAGGTTTTCTTCAGGGAACCACTGCTCCAAGAGATACTCTGAAAAGATGCAGCCTTAAACTGGTGCAGTCACTGAGAATTGTAATTATGGCATTTATTAAAGCCGTTTACAAGGCACGAATGTAAGACAAAAGGAAATAGGTAGTAATTGCTTAACAGAATCTGACACCACTCACAAATTCAGAAATCTTTGGAGGCAAGATGAGGGATAGATTAATAACCTTTCTCTTTTGGGTCCAAGGGGCATTGTGTGCTGCCAGCAGCGGGGACCAGCTTGAGTGTCCATCCACTGATCCCTTGGCCACTTTGTGAGATGGCCCCTGACATCTGTTGGGGGGTGACTGGCTGGCATGTGTAATTGGGAGCTATCACTGGGGACACCCTCTTTGCTGCCCCCGCGCCCCCTGGGCCTGACCCCAACCTGCAGACCCCTCAATGGGCTCTGGTTTAGAGGGTGGTGTGTACCTGCCATGCTCATTGCCAGCAGGTCGTGCCCTCCCCATCGCCAAAAAGCCACCATCCAGCAAAAGGGCTTTGTTTGACCTGGACCCCAGGGAAAGCCCACTCATGGCATTGGGTTCAGTCCTTTTGTTTCCAGGTTAAAAACTTGACCTTCCCCTCCCCTGAGCCTGAAACAGCCCTCACAGCACTTCTGTTCAGCAATTACATTTTCTTTTTAAATCTTTCCTTGGGGCTCAGGTGACAAAAAGACTTTGATAATATAAATAGGTCTCAGAACCTTTTGTGTGGGTAAAAAACTACAGGAAAGAGAAAACCAAGAGGGAAAAAAAATCTGTGTCTCTCTAATTGGCGTAATTCCTTCAGCATGGTTTATAATTTAAGATGGATCAATTCTGCAGCTGACATGATAGATGTTGTCATCAATACTTGGAAACAGCAATTTATATTTCTTTGTTTGGGGACACAGCCATCCACCTACCTCCGTGGGGGTATTATGTGTGAACCAAGAGCAATATGTGGCCAGTAGACTAAGACTAGACTTAGACTTCCAGCCATGCACCTTATTAAAATAATAAATATTTTCATTATCCAGAGAATCCATTATAGTTCTCTGTTTTAGCTATTGTTAACTAATAATTTGGATTAATTACCAAGTTAAATCATTAAAAATTAAATCCATATATTTTGCTTCTTTAAAAGAGTGATAGCTTGCAACCATTTGTGTATTATGCATGTTAAGTGGGAGAGTGATGAAATATGTTGTGTTAACTTAACTTTGACAGCATCTGTATCCATGCCGTATTACACTCTGATCTTATCAAATCTCAGAAGCTACAGTGTATAAATAGACTGTGATGATATTTACAGGAGCGAAATCATTCACAATAGTTTTGTCATCTTTTGTAGTGACTAGAGAAGAGTCACCTAACGAATACACCACACAATAATGCAATAAAGGGGTGTATAAGAGTATAGAATCAAGGAGCATTTACACCTGCTGAGTCAGAGTTAAGGTTAGGCATATGTTAGTGATCAGACATAAACACAACTTTCATCCTAAGGAACTTCAAAGCAGATTGCAAGTTTAAATAAATAGAGAAACACAATTCAGAGCTCATTTCACTCTCTGCTGAAGCAACACCAGCCATTGTGCTGGAACTTAGCACTGATTTAATGAAACGTTATCAGGTTGAAGACATACAGATACAGGGAGAAAGTAAAGTTATTTAGAGAGAAAAATTGTTTACAAATGTACATTTTATTATGTTAAGAGTACTAAACTGTGGACCGTGCTACTGCTCAAACTACAATTTACTGAGCTCAATATGGGAAGAATAGTGACACTGGATAGGCTGTGATATACAGGTGGCTAGACTACATAATCCAGTGGGTTTGCCTTTGCTGTAAACTATGAGGTTATGAAAAACCACTACATTGAAAACTCCTTCCACTTAAGCGTATAAGTATCTGCAGTGGAACACTGTATTTGAATTTAAATAGCAAACCTATTATAAAGTATACTCATTAGACTCCTTTAGAGACCCCTGGAAAAACAAAACACATCCTAAAGCACTGAGGGACTCATCCTGCAAAACTAGCTCTAATTTAGGATCCCTTGCCCCTGTGGAGCTGGTGCCCAGCAGAAGTAGGTACTACTCAGAATGGTGATGAGATGCTAAAGCAAGACTAAATAATGCTTCTTGGCTTTTCATCTCATGGAACAGATTCGTGTCTAGGCGTTATGTAAACACTCACTGAGGAACCACATATGTTTTGTCACAGCCTATTCAAGGGCTCAGAGCAGTTATCAGAGCTGCCCTGGGAGTACTGCCTTGCAATGAGAAGTAGAAGTGCATCACACACCAAGAAACGTGTGACTGTGCTTGGTAACCCTCCCTGCCAAGCAATGCAGCAGTCTGCCCTCTGAAGGAATTGCTGATGGATTAGGCTGTTGGGACAAAAGCAGACATGGATTTACTGAAGAGATGTGGTGAGATGTAACAGCCCCCACTTTGTTCCTGAAACCTCAAGATGTGACATGCACTGTCTAATCCTGGACCATGCTGCACATACACGGCTGTGAGGCTGCCTCCAGCAACCACTGAAATTCACAGGCAAAAACCAGGTTCTGGCTGTGTCCCACCACTCTTCAGTGGTGTGTCACAAGTGGGGCAAGATGTAGAAATTCTTGTTCTTGAGACGCACTGTACTAATGCTAAGGCATTTCCTACACTGGCCACCTCCAGAATTCCTCTCTTCTGTTCTTTGAAAGCATTTAGCTAAGGTCTTACGAATTCACTGGGAATTAATTTCTTGCTGGGTACATGTTTTAAAGGTAGGTATTACCAAAGACATACTATGGCGGTATTTTGCATAGAGGATGTTGACTAAGAATGTAGTATTTCTCACCTCCCCCTTATTTTATGTTACATTAAAATTATCTTTACTCTTCCTCAGGCAGTTGCTATGCCACGCTTAAGACAGAGAGTCTGAGAAGAGGGAAATGTCAACTTTTAAGATGATGTTCAGCTTTCCTGTTACATGCAATCTTTATATAAGGGATTTGAATTACATATTGTTCCTAGGCCTTCGGCTCTTCTCACAAAGTCTGCTTGACTGGGCACAGTTGCTTGCTTATTCTTAATGAAGAGCTGTTAACAGAGGAAACAGAGCACAGTGAAGGGGCAAGTATGCCCCTATATGAATCATTAAAAATATATGTACAACAACAAATATATGTACAACAAGCAGGATTTGATAGCACACAGCATATTTTTATCTATATAATGCCATGCTTTCATAAAAAGGCAGGTTTCATTCCCTACAGGAGTTGAAAATATGTTGACAAGTCACACAGCAAGGGATGACAGAGGAAAGCTGTGGGTCGCAACAGGCAGTGGGGAAGGACTTGCTTCAGTCACTGCCCTGAAGTTCTTTTAAACAGTCTGGGTCAATTTACTGCATGTTACAGTTTCGATCGTGGAACCCACTGGAGATAGATGGGACACTTCTAAGTAAGAAAGCAGCAAGTGAGGTTACTACTCAGTGGCTGGCGAGAGGGAAGGATTTGAATGAATAAGACATGGAGCACAGAGGATGCTCTGGCCACAGTGTTACACTGAGGAGTCAGCAGAGGAGGCCAGCCAGGCACATCACAGAGGAAGCAAAATTAGGGGTGGAAGGTTAACCTGTAGGTGAGGTCTCGCATACAAGGCAGTTCAAAAATGCCACCAGGGTCAGAGGAAAAAAGGGGAAACATCCAGCACCTGGCAAATAACCAAAGCAGTTGGGATTTTGAATTGACATTAATTTCAATGCAATTAGTCTTGATGTTCTCTGCTCTGCATGAGAGGAGAATCATGGCCATGATGGGAAAGAAAAGAACACCACGATAATGATACACATGCAAGAAATGTAAAAGAAAAATAATAATTTTTTGTGTTAAAACATATTAAAAACATAAAACATACTGCCTATCATTATGTATTACTCTTTGAAATTTAATTCACTCAGTGCTGTTCATGCTGTTTGTTTACATTTTCTATTGATCTCAGTTTGGATGACGAATTTAGCCTACGGAATTTTGCTTCCAAGTTTCCACACTTGAGCTACCACTTGTGAACATTGCAGTCCACCTTGCTCTTTACAGAATGACCTGGGGTCAATTCCAGCTCTGATGTAAAGGGGGTCCCACTTCTAGTGATTTAGTCCATAAAGGCAGCCTAAGCCTGCCCTGCTGTATGTACCATTTCAGGGTGATTTAAGCACTTCTGCAAATCACTGCTTAAGCTGGGTCTCAGGGAACGAATCGGGGCCATGCTGCAATGGGGCTTGCACAACCTCCCTTAAAATAAGAAGAGTGAATGCAGCACAGGCTGCGGCTTGAAAAGGTCAGCGTAAATATGCTGCCCTTCACTCCTTCACACATAAGTAATACATTTGTTGAGAATATTACCTGCTTTCCAGGCTCAACCTTCTGTCGTGGTAAGCTTTACCCCAGCTGACAAAAAACATGTTTTCAGGTGGGTTTATGTGTCCATTAATACCGTACCAAGCCTGGCATCTGAACTGGCCTGAGTTTTTTTCATTTTCATCTTCATTTGCTCTGGTTAGACAGGGCGTGCCATAAGCCTTCCCAGCCGGGACACATCCTGCTCCATCCCCTGGGGAAGGTGAGGAGACAGACATTACAGGAGCCTGCTCCCGTGTGTCGCTCCAGGCTGAAAATGTGCCACATCCAGAGGGTCGGGGGAGTTCTGGCAGTAGGAGGCAGCACCACCTTGGCTGTGCAAGGGAACAGAAGCAGCGGTGGAGTGGCTTGGGACTTTCAACGACTTGCCGAAAGTGGCATGCAAACTGTAACGGGGTTTCAAACCTTTCCCTTGGAGTGTGCCTACGCTGCAGCCAAAGCTGCGCTGCAGCCTGTGCAGGGTTACCAACTCCCAATTAAATCAAGCTAACTCAGGAACGAACAGCATACAGTCACAAAACCAGACGAGAAGCCTGCATAAATACTTGAGGCTGAGCACTGCTCTGGGCTGCCAGGGTGTCATGCACGTCAGGGTGCCCTAGCCAGCTGCCAGCTGGGTTGGCTTGGTCTCCAAGAGCAGGGATCTCCCAGTGTGGGATCGCTCTGCAGATATTCGCGTTGGCGCTGTTGCATGAATAGCCCCCTCTTTTCATCACGGATTTTGCACATTTCTTCTCCCTGTCTGCGATGACATGGCACTTCTCTGGCAGCTACTCACTGCTTAGCTGAAAAGCCCAGTATTCTGGAAAGTATTTAATGTGTGTTAACCTCTCTTAATGTGATTCAGCAACTACAAATCAGAAGCGCCTGCCTCCCCTGGCCAGCCAGATATCACAGCCGGTGCCTCACGCAGACTGGATGGACAGCGCAAGGCGTCTTACTCGCTTTGGGTGGCAAGCGCTGATGATTGGTACTTTTATTTTTAACCAGAAATCACTCATTTTTAAAGGCTTCGTGCAATCCAGGGACTTTTAATTGGCTGTGCAGGTCTAGGTGGACGTGTGTGGACATGGAGGCTTGCACAGGTGCAGTTTATTACACATCTAAGGAGGAATTGGTGCAAAAAGGCCTTAAACCACCCAACCCCTAGACTGTGGAGAGAGCCCCCGAGAGCATCTCGGGCTGCTGGCTCCAGCACAGAGAACCAGGGCCACGGCCCCGTCCCACAATAAATGTCACAATTTCTCCCCAGTGTTTCTCTGCCAAACATCACGGTGCTTAGCACGCGTGAGGTGCTGGAGAGCCGGGGTGCTGTGGCC
>VWZT01016183.1:927858-967782 GCA_013397055.1 Pachycephala philippinensis
CGTGCCCGCCTTCCCCAGCGGGGCCGGGCGGGGTGCGCTCCTGCGCGGGTGCGCTCCGCGGGGCAGCGGCGGCACTGCGCGCCCGCCCGCCGGGCCGGGAGTGCGGGCAGCTGAGGTTACTTCTGCCTGGAATCAGTTACCGGTGTGCGTTTTGTTTTAAACCGTGTTGGGTGATCTGTGGCTTCTGTCAGTAGGGTGCGCGTTCGACAGCGCCGGCTTATGTCCTCAGTGGCAGGGGTAGCAAAATAAGCTGGACCAGCGAGTCCCGTTAGTTGAGCCGCTTCTCACAAAAGACCTCAGGATGAGAACAGCTTGCGCTGCATAATGTGGGTGCTTATAAATGCATACATTGATAACATCGACCCCAGTAAAACTTTTACATTGCTGTGGGAACTTTTAAAGAGTACATATAATACAAAATTAGTTATTACCCCATAAAAGTTTTTAATTATAGTGTTCCTGCCTCTGACACAAGTTAAGGTTATGTCCTCGTTTCAATTATAAATACCAATATTCAGTTTATATCCAAACCATAACATTTATCTCTGGCCTGATTTTAAGTTTACAGTCCATATGCATGGTTTTACAATTAAATTACATGTTTTTTCTGTTAAACAAGAGTGGGAGAAATAATACTTTTACACATTTGAATGCTTTTCCCTTTCTCCTTGAATGAAGACAAACTTAGGGCAAATTTTCTTTTTCAGCAAAAGTGGGCTGTCCATTACTCTGTTCTCCAAGCCAGCTATTTGAGTCAATAATGATTTGTAAAACTAACAATGTAACTCTGGGATTTTAGGGATCTAGGCTGTGTCTGGCCATTGCTTCTTCTCATAACCTTTTTAGAATGCTTTTTGGCTGTTGTGGAGCCACTTTCAAATGATTGTGGTTGCCGTAAAACTCCTGTATGGGTCCAAAAAGACTTCAGCCATCTTCCAGCTAAATTACCTGTTTAAAAATATCTGTATTTGCGTTACTTGCAATCTTGTGGTTTCATAGCTCTTGTTAGTTGTTTTCCTCTATAGCTGTTGCAGTTTAGAGGGCGAGTTCATCAGAAGGGCTCCAAAAAGCACATTAAAAGCCCTTGCATAGTGGCAGGCCTGCATTCGTTGCTAAACTTTCACCCCTGTGTAGGGGTTGAACACCACAAATGCCCAGAGCAGTGCCTAGCAAGGGGAGCAGGGGGGCTGCAGGTGTTTGCTGTTGTGTTTCCGAGTCCTTTTCGGGCACTAAGGTTTTGCTGAACAGCTTTAGCTTGGAGTATCAGATCATGGCCTTAAAGTTTATCGTGAAGCAGCTGTTTGACAAGTGGTTCGGAATAGCCAGTTTTGAAAAGTCGTACAAGCAGGAATAAATAAAAACTTACTTTGGCTTAGTGAAAGCTTCCAAAGTCTGTTGTGAAGGTCAGTGGTGCCTTGGGGCCCTGAGTCAGTCTCCCATTTGCAGGCAGGGTGTCTGTTGCATGCTGCCCTCCTGCCGCCCTGCCTGCTCGCCAAGGGGCAAGTTACGGACATTCTCAAGAAACCTGGGTGAATTCTGCACTAAACTGACCAAAACAAAGCTGGTATGGTGATGTTCAGCTATGAAGACTTATGAGAATGCCTTCAAAGTTGTGCAGTTGTTGCCAAAAAGGGAAATAAAATACACCACACAGATAGGAAGTACTTCATGGCAAAGAGCAACACTTAAAGAGACTTAATCTTCTCTGCAGCAAGAATGAATGTTGTCCTTTATTCTTTTGAATGTAGCCATAATGGCAATTTGCGCACTTAATTTATGACTGAAAATCCACTTTTTGAAGTATTTGGTGAACATTTTGCTTAGAAGTGCAGTAATTAAATATTAATGTGCTGTTCTAAAGTGCTTTTTTTTTTTATTTGAGATGTTCTTGGAAAATCAAAAGGGGTTTCCAAATGAACAGCGGCATGCTAATCAATTCTCATCGATTGTTACTATTATCCTATTAATGAATTTTCTTTCCAATTAATACATGCTATGTCTTGTGCTTTGCTGTAATATAGAAAATGTAATGATACATCATGTAGTGACTATAAGACAGTATTTAGCTAGTAAACTGCAATGGTAGAATATTGTAAGCTGTTTTCTACTAAACAGTAGTTTTTCCAGGTTGTATGGATGCCAATAACACTTCTGCTTCCCAGAAAACTACTATAATTCAAATAGTGAAAGCTGAGCACAAACTCAAATAGGAATTTTAAGAAAACATACCAATCTACGGCATAAACAAAACTTGTGCCCATTTGGTAAGCTTTTTCTGGAACATTTTAGTGTGATCAGCCCAGCTTAACTCAAGGTGTTGTTACTGCTGACTAACAGAGTTATCCTGAACACAGGGCACTAACGACTTCAAACCACAGCCCCGTCTCCTGTTTTTCTTTCTCCATGCATTTATTCGTGTGCTACATGTGTAGTTTTACTTCTCCAGACTCAAGGATGTGGATTCTCCAGTGTGTTACAGGTTTGCATTTGTTTACACTGGACAAAAAGAGATGGAAAATCTCAGTTGGAGGTGTTTTATATGCCTGTTGTACATCAGTAAACATACTATACGTGATGGAAAGCAGCAAATGAACAGACCAAAGGACCTAATCAGAGTGCCTGGACTAGTTCTGCATTACAGCCATTTGTGTTGTTATTTTCTTTATTTAACAAATCAAGATCAAAATTCAGCCAGGTCCTTAACTCTGTGCTTAGGTTTAGGCACAGCAATAGCCCCAGTGAAGACCAGTTAGTAAAGGCTCTCCTCACATGCTGATGTAAGATACATCCGTAGGCAGGGTGGTTCCCATTCATTAAAAGCAATTAGCAGATTTATTAAAGCACTTACTGTGTTGTACCAAACAAGAAAATCATTTTGAATGTAAGATGTTTTTGTTAGCCACAAACAAAACAGTGTTTGTTTAGGTAAAAGAAGCCAAGTATGTAATTTGTTTGTTTGGTAGTTATCTGATACTTCTGTGCGTTTCGAGTTAACATCAGTTTTGTAGGGGTTGGATAGTCCTGTAAAAAATGTATAGCTGTATAGCTTCCAAGCTGAGATCAATATCAAATGCCACAGTATAAGATGGCCCAGTGTGTTTTACAGACCATGTATTGAATTATTAGTTCATTTGCTATCTTTGGGTCTGTTCCTGCTCCATTTGAAGTCAATGAGAGTTTTGTTTGGAAGTTGCTATTAACAAAAAGTGGTCAGACATCCAGCAGTCTTATAAATGAACCTTTTGTAACTTCTTGATTCCAGGTTGCCTGGCTTTTAGTCACTACATTTTATATTTGTGTGAGGCAAGATTTTTTTTTCTTATGTTGCATGGTGTTTACTGGAGACAGTTTTAGAACGCTAATTCTACACATGCTTCTTCAGTCAAAGTAGAAGATCATGATGTTTATTTTCAGATAACAGTAAGCAGCTACTTTGGGGTGAGAGGGGTCACTCCAGCCATTTTCTCAGTATGGTAACAGGCTGGACCAGTTTGACCTTTTCACTGAAAATGCTCAACAATAATACCTCCTTCTCACCAAAAAAACCCAAATTAAGTTAGTGTCTTCTTTTATCTCACATCTCCTTTATGACTCTACGCCGGCCTGTGTCTTGGACTTTGCCCCTTATTTCTTTCTTTTTTAGCTCTTCCCCGTTTTCAACAAGTAATGCTTGAAATCATCCTCATCTCTTTGTTTCTCTCCCTGTGGTGTTCCCTATTCTCCCTTCCTCCCAGTGTCAGCTCACAGTTACCACCTTTCCCTCACTGAGATCCCATCTAAAAATTTGCTCTTTCTGTGATGATTATAAGTTGTGAACAAACAATAGACAAGTAATAACTATAGATTGTTCCCTTCTCCTGCTTTCACAGCATGTTCTCTCTTCTTGATGCTTGTTTTTTAGGCTGGAAGCCCTTTGGGTCAGGAACTGCTTTTATTGTTTGAGCTTTTTTTTCTTACAGCACTGAACAAATTGTATGCACTAAAACATTATAAATGATAAGAAGAGGAAGCTTTTCATGGTCATAATACTTTATAAACATCAGCTGAATAATAATATTTTAAAAACACGTCTGCTGTGCCGTGTGAGTGCTCATTTGCTGAATGTAATATACCACATCCTCCTCATTTGAGTCTCCTCTGAGTCCAGAGGCTTTGCCAGTTTACATCAGATGAGAATCTGGACTATCATCTCTAATTCACAGTACTTAGTAATTTTTTTTTAAAAAAAAGAATAATTAGTTTTTTAAACTTCTGATTTGTTTTTGTCTAATAAGTAAAATTCTGTTATACCAGTGGGACAGTGGATGTGCTTTCATCTGTCTCCCTGAGGACTGTTTGAGTACCCATGCCCAATTGTGTGATGCAAGAGATGAACAGTCCTTTGTGCTTTCATTCTGACACTCAGACCTGTAGATTTGTGCTCCTCTGGGAATGTAGTCGTCAGAAGTTGAGGCAAAACCCTTACTAGGTTACTGGAGAAGGGTTCAGAAGAGGGCATGAGATGTATGCAGCATTTCCCATTCTTTGTGAATATTTTGGGGAAAATAGCAGGCTTCTTAAAACTAGTGGATGAGAAATATGGGCCATTAAAAAAAAGCATGCCAAAAAGTACTGGCTGTGGGAACATCTTGTCATCCATATATTAGCAATAATTTCATACTCAACCCCAGGACACTGTCATTAAGGAAAGCCACTGTTTAATTACAGGGGTTTCTAATGCCATATAACAAATTAATCCATTTGCTTCATATTTATGACTAGGAAATGAGAAAGCAGGGATAAAAAGAGAGATACCTTACAGTCTGGTTATAACTTTTTTAACAATAGGATTAATAAGGTAAAATCTGTAGAAATGAAGAAAAACTAGTATCAGCTAGAAATCAGGGAGGTTAAGTTCTGTCCGATGTGTTGTCTCATCTGACAGACTGATCAGGTTGTAACTGTGAAGAGGCTCTGTCACAAAATGAGATTTCAAAAGGATGGTATTTTCTAGGAAGCCCATGGAAACTTTATTTGTATATGGGCTGGTTAGCTGTAAGGCTAATTCCAGGGGAAAACCACAGGTTCTTTGTGAAAAACTGGAAGCAGGAAAAGGGAAAGCTGTAACCAACCTTTCTTGGTTTTGAACAGAACTAGCTCTTCGTAAACCCTGCCCTGCTGGGGAGTGGGAATTCCCATTTTGGTGCTGCTGCTGGGGACAGGACTCGCTGTCTCACTGCTCCCAGGGAGCCACTGGTCCCTGCTCTGGCCAAATCCACTGGGTTCACACCATTACCAGCAGGCCTACTCTTCTGGCTCTTAAAATCAGTATTAAGACACTGGTTATACTTGCTGGTTCTGCCTAAGACCCGAGGAGAGCAAATAATGGATACTTGTAGTTGAATACTCAGGTAATAATCTACATAATTCTAAATAATTTGTGGGTAACTACAAATTTATACTTAGGAGAAAGAGTGAATGAACTGTAGTGACAGTTAAATGAACATAATGACAATTATTAATATTCTGTGCTAAAGGTTTTCTGTATCTTTTCAAAGGTAAAAATGCATAACTTGTGTTCCTCTCTTACAGCTTGATATCTCAACTTTCCTAGTACCTTAAGCAAACAAAAAGTAGTGGTAGTGACTTAAGATGACTGCATTTTATCCTCTTAGGAAGATTTAAACCTGAATGCATGTACCAAGGACCTGGATACAGATGTATCTTGGGAATTACGACAGTAGGAATGCCATTTAAACTTGTCCTCAGAGACCCTTTATGTATTTCTTAAAAAATAAATTAGTTCCAATGCAGCAGTGGTGGTCTCAGCAGGCAGGAAACACTTAAAATTATGCAGAAGGGACCAGAAGTCTTTGCTAAGAAGCTTTTTGTTGCTATGTTTTGTTTCTCAATAAAGATGATCCACAACTGTAAGTACTTAAAACTAAAAACAAGAGGGTGGTATCTGACAAAGCTGCACAACTTCTTAATGTAACCCAGTCTTTCTGTGTGGTTGTTTTCACATGTTTTGGACCAGAGAAAGAGTCCTTTGTGGCTCAGCCTGGCTTGACTACATGGCAGGAGTGTACAAATAGAGGATGAAGGTGGTGTCTTCTTACACTGAGTATGTTTTGATTGCTTTGAGCTGTGATCGATTCTTACTGCACATAGCACTTTTGGAATCTGTTGGGGAGAAACTCCTGGCTTCCCTAGCTCATGCATTGCCATGATGGTGCAGTCTAGATGCCAGGTATTGTGATGACCTGTGGTGGTAAGGAAAATGCAAATATGACTGACAGATGGATGAGGAGGAAAAAGCACTGGTGAAGTATGTGTTTGCAGAGTTTGGATTCAAAAGCCACCTCGACAGTGGTCTCTCCAACCATACATCTCCCTGTTCCTATTCTTGCCTTCTTTGTCTTGGTCACTCTCAAGGTTTTGGGGAGCCTGTTCTCATGCATGGGTGTTGGCAGATGTCCTAACCCTCCTCTGGGGGGATGCTAGCTTTTTTTCTGGTGATGCTAAATGGTGCCTACATCCTAGTGATGTACCAAGAGAAAATTGATTCCTTCTGTCATTGACCGCTTGTGATTGACCAGAAGGATTCATCTCTCAGCTCTGTCGATTTTAGGAGAGAATGATGTAATTTTAATGTTTTTGTGCTCTTTTGCTTTAGAACAGCAAGTGCAGTAGAGGACTGAACCTTAGCCTAGAAAAAAATTAACAGACTGAGTTGACAGAAACTCTGGAGAAGATAATTACATTGATATGCATCCAATAGAAGACACTTTTTTATATCTTTTGTTTCTGACATAGGGAGGGAACTTGTCATGTCATCAACTGTTTTTAAAGGACAAAGTAACAATAAAAGCTAAGCATGCATTTCTTCATTTGTGTTTGGCAAAGAGAGTGTAACATTTTCTCCAGGATGATGACCTTGAATTAACTAAATGTCACCAGTTTAAAGAGTAAATTAATGTCACAATGTGCTTTATTTGTGGTTAGGCCTGAAGACTGTCAGGAATTTCTTAATACAAAAGGTGTTTGTGTGCTAGTCCATTTACCCAGGCTCCCTGCAAGAAAACCACCATGATCCCGGCTGCTCTGAATTTGTGTCACCACATTGCCTTGCATGTTCGTGTACACCAGCGTGTTTGCAGCCTGTGGAGCTCTGCCTTTCAAAGTGTATCACAGAATCACAGAATGCCTTGCATTGGGAAGGACCTTAAAGATCATCTGGTGCCAACCCCGCTGCCTTGGACAGGGACACCTGCCACTAGCCCACGTTGCTCAGAGCCCCATCCAACCTGGCCTCAAACACTGCCAGGACAGGGCATCCACAGCTTCTCTGGACAACTTTTTCCAATGTCTCAGCACCCTCACAAGAAAGAATTTCTTCCTAATATCTAATCTAAACCCACCTTCTTTCAGTTTGAAGCCATTCCTCCTTGTCCTATCACTACATGCCCTTGTATTAAGACTCTCCCCAGCTTTCCTGTTAGTCCCCTTTAGGTCCTGGAAGGTGCTAAAAAGTCTCCCCCGAGACTTCTTGTTTCCTTTTTCTAAGGAGTGAATGCCATTCAAAATCCAGTCACGCTCTAACATAAAAGGGGCAAGGATTTTGGTTTGATTTGGTTGGGTTTTTTTGGAAACTGCCACTGGCTATGAAAATATGTTTGAAACCCATAGCACTGGCAGCAAAAATCTGTGTATTACCAATATATGTGGTAATGTATACCTGTTAATGTATCCCTGGCCATTTAGTACAGATGATTCTGCAATGTCTGAAGCGAAATGGTGTTGAGATAACCCCAACAAAGGAAAGCACAGATAAATGCTTTTGCTGCTGGAGCTGAACTGGCTTTTGTAGATCCAAGCGAACTATCTCTTTATGGCACTCTTCAAGGCTTCACACTTCACAAGAACTTGCCAACTTGGGTGCATGGCTGCGTGAACATGATTACATAGCAAGTGGTATAAATGCAACCTTTTTTTGTTGTTGTTCTTAGAAGTATATAAGTAGCAGTATCTTGAACTAATTACAGCTGATGTAAAGCACATGTAAGGAAACCCATTAGCAAAGAATTAGAACTAGAGCAGATTAGCTATTCTTTAATGGCCTTGACTGTAGATCTTTTGATGCCTTGGTAGCTTTTCTAACACTCATTGCTCATCTGTCTTTACTAAATGACTGAGAAGCTTCTTTCAAGTCACAGTCCGGTTGTAATGTGAAAAATTCACTGTTTTCTGCTGAAAAAATTATTACCTGGAAAGGTAAATTCTATGGAGTTCTGTACTGTATTTGTTGTTGAGATTTAAAGCATTTTGCTGCTCAATGTGTCTGTAGAATAGAATGAGCAATCCCTAATATGCTTCCTTGGAGTTATTAATTATTTACTTTCTTGAAATACAGATCATAGACAATTTTACATGACTTCCCTTCATACAGACTTTCTTGTCTCTCTATTTTTGTATGCTTTGCAAATGCCTATAAATTCATTTTCACTGAAAAGGGAAATAAGTAATTTAGATGATTGCAGCTGTTTCATAATTAATTAATTTCAATTTAAAATAGTCAAGTAGTGCCCATCCATTGTTCTGTGTGCTTTTCTGAGTCATTAAGATTCACAATATCAAAATAAGTTCCAGATGGAACTGCATACTTCATAATCAGAGAAAAAATATCTGGTTTTGTCAAAAACCTGAAGAGTCCTGCCCTGATTAAAACAAAGTATTATGCTTAAGCACATTTTTCAAGTTTTGAGCCTTTGCTTTAGGAATTACTTAAAAGTCCCAATTTTAAAAGTTTTATGGGGTAATAGCTTTAAACAGAACTACAGAGTAAGAGAAACAGTGATGTATGACTGTATATTAATTTGGTTCCTCAAATACTCCTGGCATCTGTTAAAATGTAACAAGTAACAAGGCTTAGCACATTTTCCCCTTTTTGGCACTCTTTTATGATAAAGAGAAATATTTGCAATGATAAATCATCTCTTTGCTAATAATCAATAAATAACACATTCTCCTGATAAAAAATTCATGGTAAAATGAAATAAAAAATTTTGAGCAGAAGGAAAAATAGTTGAAATGATGCACTGAGAAACTCTGTATGTTCTTATACTTTAATAAATCCTAGGGTTAATGGAAGAACTTTTAATGTGGCAGTTTGCAATAAGAATAAAAAATCTTTTTTGAACATGAAAGACTTATGTAAGAGGTTTACATTATGTAAATGTTAGTGTTATTGGCAATAGCCCATTATAAAGGAAAACTTTATATTCAGAAAAGCATTTGCAAATAATGGGATAGATGCAGCAATCTCTAGTCCTCACTTGGACAACTTTCTCTTTGAAGTCAATGGAAGTTTTGCCTGAATAAGGTTGAAGGAATTAGCCCATTCGTTATTATCTGAATTACATCAAGAGCTGACTGCTAAACAATAAAATCATGATTCATAACATAACGGCTTCACTTAATTCTTTTGTAGTCTTAATATATCTCATTATATGGTACTTCTGTACTTTCCTCTCTGTGCTGTATTCAAATTAATAACAACCACCTTTACATAACTGATGGTTCGACATGTTTTGCTGCCTTAGCAAGATCAAAGGATTTTATATACCCTTTTTGGATAGATATCAAGAATGGGGTGATCAATCTCTTCAGTAACCATTAAGCACAGTGTAAATATCTCAAGGTACCCAATTAGACACAAGTGGTTTGCCAGATGCTGAGAGCATCACCAGTTGTCAGGAGATCCCCAAATCTGTGGGACAGTCCAGAATTTATTAGGGAGTGATGGTGGTTCGACTTGTCACTCCACTGATTTGTGGTCATTCAGCTGTGCCCTGCCATGAGCAGCCTGCATGATATGTGGGGATAAGGTTCAAGTGACTGATACTTTGTCTTGCCCTCCAGGCACCTTTGGGTGGGACGGAGGCAGGGATGGATGGATGGACACTGGCCTTTCGGTTCCTCTCTTGTGACCAGAGAGGAATGTGAGTTAGAGTAAGTGAAACAGCAAAATTAGAAGGGCATAAGAGAAGCAGACTGAAGAGAACAGCCCAAGAAAAGGGACCCCCAAAAGGCTTTATTACGAAGCTGGAGTTAACCCGTTAACCCCTCACCAGGAAGCCATCTGCAGCCTTCAGGGTTTAAGAATTCTTTTTATCTAGAGATGTAATTGACACAAGATGTGTAACAGCTGCAAGATGTCAGGATTGTCAAAGTAACTAGAAAAATGAGTTCTATGACACACACCAAGCAAAGTAATGTATAGCTAAAAAAAGAAAAGGAATAAATTATCATAAGGGTTAAAAAGAGGAAGAAAAATAGTTGAATAATGAAAGTTGCAGTTAATTCTGGAGCATTGATGATTTGAAATTAAACTACAATGGTTTCTGAGAAGAGTCAACGTCCTAACTATTTACCCCAATAGAAATAATAGTGAAACTCCTCATGTTCCCATCCTAACCATACTTCACTGAGGGGCTGGAATGGCTAATGCTCTGCACTGACTCCAGAGTAGAGTGGGTGCTGTGTTATTTTACTCTTCTGCCTCTAGCTGTTGTTACTCAGGTGCATTACCATTGCACTTTGCATCTGCATAGGGACCCAGATTTGCTGTAATAAGAGCTGTTGGGACTTGGGACAAACAGCCAGTTGCAGTACAAAAACTTTGTAAACAAAGTGAAAAACAGAGGAAAATTATGGATAAAGGCAAAACTGGTCAGAAAGAAAAGACTTGAGTATTTTAATAATCCGAATAAAGAGCAGTTGCAGCAACCCACCAGCCTGACAGTGCTGCCAAATCCATGAGTGTGAGCATGGTGGGAAAACTGAGAACTTTCTTTTTGAGAACCTCAGAAGGAACAATGAAGTGATTTTGGGCATGTTTATGAGGACTCCTCCCAAGTATGAGTGACAGCACAGGAATACCCTGAAGGGATTAGTTGGAAACTTAATGGGTCAAGAGAAGACTAGAGAGCCTTATTGTAATAACTTTTGGTAATGACTTTTCATAACAATGGCGATAGCCACAAAGGGCATTCATGGTGAGGACAGTGGGAACCCGTGAAGAAAAGGGGCTCATAGTCAAAGCACCGTGCCTGGGAAATGCTGTTTGCTGTGGCATCTCAGCTGGAGCTGGCTCTCATCTGTGAAATCCAGTTGTGCAAACTAAGGCATTTATCACAGCAGGAAAATGCCCTTGCCCAAAGAAGTCAGTAGATGGGTCTCAGTAACACATGATAGTTTAGAGCTCCCATAACCCTGATGTGGTAAAGTTCTGATACTGAAATGCTGGTAACTATTGGGTATTCTGTAAGGCACTCCAGCACCTCATCAGACTACGTGTGGCACCAATAGGAACTAATTAAATATACCTATTATGGTACTACTATGGAGTACTGCTACGGTACTGCTGCTTTGGGTCAGAGTGAGTCTTGGAACACCGACCTGGATGCCAGTCAGACATACCTAATTCCCACTTTCAGGAATTACTTGGAAATGCACCTCTTATTGAAAGCCTTAAAGAAAATGGAATTCTGATTTTTTGAACAAATACGTAACTCAAGAGTTTTCCTTTGCTCAACTCACATTCACATGCCAAAACAACTAATAAAATTTCAGAGTTGCTTATATTGTAATTTGGTTGGCGGAAGAAAAGACGTCTATTAAAGCTGAACTCATCATAACTCATTAGGTGCTAATGTATCTGCTGTGTGGTAGAGGAGCAGGCCAGCTCTGTTGAAATGCTGCTAGTTCGCCCTCATCCGCTCACAGTTGTCTCTGGAGGATTGGGAAGTATAAACAAGTTTTCTGACAATACGTGCTAAGAGTCCACTAAAGTAGCTGCATTTACTTCATCCCAGAAGTCTGTCTCTGTCTGCAGACAAGTACGGAACCAAAGTGAATGCAGAAGTTTGAGAATGGTTCCCGTATTTCCTCCTAGGAAGTCTCAGGAGAAAAGGCGATTGTGTGTGCTCACAGATGTCCTGGGTACGTGCAGTAAATCCAACATTTTCTGAACATGCTGCTGGCCTTGCTGCACCTGGTAATAAACCCTGGCAATAAATCAGGTGATCTGCACATGCATAATAAATCCGATGCACCTGAATGCCGGCATACAGGATGGACATGCTGTGCACAAACTGGCTGTTTTCCAGGTCTTCTGGATGTCAGGTTTCCACTGTGACTGCCTTGCCTGGGAGTTCTGGCAAAACTGCTGACATTCTCTTTTTATATCAGCGTTTCCAGGGCACGTCCAGGGGGAAGGGGACATATGGGGGGTACTAAAGCTTGAGCATCATTTTTCAGTGTGCCTGTACTCTTTCAAGCCATGATACAACCCTGAAAATATGAACAATCCTATACCTGTAAAGGTACTCTTTCTGTCAACAGGGCCATTTTTTGAAAATAATACCCAGTTTCTTACAAGTTCAAATCTGTTCTCAATTTCTTTACATTTCTTTACATCATGTTCAAAATTTCTTTACATTTAGATTTTGTGTGTACCAGGTGAATGTTCTTACAGCTTCAGGGCATCAGCATCCTGAGTACCCTCTCAGTATCCAGCAAAACATTTACTTTTGTAGGAGAGCTTTAGTTTAAGAGCTGTCAGGACCTTCCTGAGGGCCATGGAGGTCAGAGTATGTCAAGAAGGGAGAGATTGGAGCCTGCAGTCGTACACTATGATGTGTATTGTTCTGCCACCTCGGAGGATGTTCAAAAGCAGTGAACTTCAGGCCACAGATGGGTCAAGGGTTGCTGGCTCCCATCTGACTTAGCACCAAATACCTTCACATGCTGGTAAATCGTAGAATTATAGAATCATAGAATGGTTTCGGTGGGAAGTGACTTTGAAGATCATCTAGTTCCAAACCCCCTGCCAGGGCAGGGATGCCTTTTACAAGACTAGGTTGCTCAGGGCCCTATCCGACCTGGCTTTGAGTGCTTGCAGGGATGGGGCATTCACAGCTTCTCTGGTCAACCTGTTCCAGTGCTTCACTACCCTCTGGCTAAAGAATTTCTTCCTAGCATCTAATCTAAACCCACCTTCTTTCAGCTTAAGACCATTGCCCGTTATCTTGTCCCTATCTGCCCGTTTGAAAAGTCCCTCTCCCTCCTCTTTATAAGCCCCCTTTAGGTACTGGAAGGTCTTGGTGAGGTCTCCCTGGAGCCTTCTCTTCTCCATGGTAAACAATCCCAACTCTCTCAACTTGTCTTATTAGGAGAGGATCTCTGATCATCTTTGTGGCCCTTCTTTAGCCCTTCTCTAAGAGGTTCATGTCTTTCTTGTGTTGAGGAGTCCAGAGCTGGATGCAGTATTCTGAGTGTGGTCTCATGACAGCAGAGTAGAGGAGGAGGATTAGCTCCCCTGACCTGCTGGCCACTTATCTTTTGATGCAGCCAAGGATGCCATTGATCTTCTGGCTGTGAGTGCACACTCCTGTCTCATGTTCAGCTTTTCATCCACCAGAACCCCCAAGTCCTCTGCAGGGCTGCTCTCAATGACTTCTTCTCCGCATCCACTCCTATCTGGGATTGCCCTGACCCAGGTGCAGCACCTTGCCCTTGGATTTGTTGAACACCATGAGGTTCTCGTGGGCCCACTTCTCGAGCTTGTCCAGGCCCCTCTGCACAGCATCCTGTCCTTGTGTTGTGTCACCTGCACTGCTCAGCTTTGTGCCATCTGCCGACTTGCTGAGGGTGCACTCGGTCCCACTGGCGGTGTCTTGGATGAAGATATTGAAGAGCACCAGGCCCAAGGCAGAGNTTGATGATGGGGGACACCACTCATCACCCAGCCTCCCCTGGAGATAGATACATGGACCACAACTCTCTGCATCCATCCAGCCAATTCCTTATCCACTGAATAGTCCATCCATCAAATCCGTGTCTCTCCAATAAGAAGATAAGGATGTTATATGGGACAGTACCAAAGGCTTTACAGAAGTCTACATAGATGACATCTGTCATCTTCCCATGTCAACCATCGCCATAACTCCCTCATAGAAGGCCATCAGACAGGACAGGCACAATTTGCCCTTAGTAAATAAGAGCAACTAGGTTTTATGTTAATAAGGTAAGAAAAGGTAGCCACATGAAACTTGTTTATTGAAAATGCTTCCTTACCACTTGATTATTGAAACGCCAAGCATGTTCACAAGGGTTTGATTTTATTTTGATCTGAGTGGTAGAAGTAATGAGCCCCATTGAGAAATGGCAGCAGAGAATCATAACAGTGGCCAGATTGGTGCTTCCTTCATCCCCTCTTCTGCATTCATTTGGGAAATGAGGGAAAGGACCTCAGTGCTATAAGAGTAGGTGACTGATTTTGTAAAAATAAAAGCATCTTCTTCTTTATGTTCTCTAGTAAATGAGCCTTCTTTACCATCATGATATGGGCTGCATAGAAATGAAGCAGGGGACTTTGCTGGACTGTATGTCACTGCACTTGTGTTTAAATGACTATATTCAGGGCAAAGATGCTAACTTGATTTCAATAAACCAGAAAGCATCTAAAATACTACTAGATCCTACTGAGTTACAGTATTGCGTCTCCGTTGGACTTTCTCATGGTGGTTTTCTGTGCCAGTTCTGGACACTGCCTTTAAGCTAATTAGCAATTCTGAGCAAAGTTGGAGGGAATTTGTTTTTCTTCATCTGGGTGACATGCTTATCAAGTCAGCTACCCCCAGTCTGCTACAGCAGGCTGCCAACAGACTTGTCACACTTTATGAAGAGGGTTTGTGGTGGAGAGAGAAAGTATAATGAAAACCACATCCACCAATTAAACACCTACATTTCCTTTTAGACTCCAAACAATGGACGTCTTTCCTTTTGCAAAAGAGATTTCTCAAATCAAAGCAACTCATAGAAGAAATATAAATTAGGAAGGAAGCTCTGAGTAGATCTTTAATGAGTCTCTGGCACAATGACACAGTGAGGTGTGACACATTCATGAATATGATGTAATTGAAAAGATTTAGGTTTGCAAAGGTTTGCTCAGCAATCAAGCAAAAGTAATGCAACCAAATATGGGACATGTTCAGGTCAAGTTTTTGGTACCTGTAATATCAGTCTTTTACTGATAGGAAATGAATATGCCTGATGCTTTTCTTAGTCTGTGATACATAATTTTAACACCAGAAAAATAGCATCAGTTATATTTTTACTCAAGTGAACCGAAACTGACCTTCTTATAATAATGACAAGACATAGAAGAGGATCTTTGAAAATAATTGTGGACTAGTTAAGCAGAGGATGAGGTAGAGCCTGGATATGACACATTCAGCAATATTGTAGATGGAGAGGTAGGAGCAGGAGCTTGGGGAGCTATTTTCTCTGAAGAAAATCTCTGGTATAAAAAAAATCATTGCAAGGACACAGAAGAGCAGAACAGATACTTCAGAGAAAGGGTGTAAAAATTAACATTTAATTATCATACAGTTGATATGGACCACATGAATTGAAAGACATTGCAAAAGTATACTGGGTGATGATAAAAACAAATGACACTATTTTTATCAACAGTGGGCTTGTATTTACCTGAGGTAACGCTGTGTGAGACTTGGCACCAGTTGCACTGAGCATCGCGTCTGTAGATCTGTAAGCAGCTCAGCTGCATTCAGGGAGAGAAATGTCTGAGTTGATCAGCTTTGTCCATGGTTGGTTTTTTTCAGGAGAAAAGAGTAACTATTCTGGGCTCAGCATCATGTGAGTACATCTCTGCTGCTTCTAGAACAAAGCTATAGGGCTGCACGCTGCTGTATGTGAAAGCCCTCCCCTGGTCTCTGTTAGCTTGAGGATCTCCGTGCTGCTGTGCTGTGTACATGTGCCCAAAGCTTCCCAGAGGATGTGAGCAACATGAACCCTATCTTTGTGGGCATGGGCACCTTATAGGCTTAGAAGGAGAGAGGTGAGCCAGGCTTATTTGTGAGACTGTGTTTCCTAAGCATGATAGAACGCCAGCAGGTTGCTCATTGTACAGTACTTCATACAGTGATGCATCTAAACCTGCAGTCTGCAATCTAAGGTGTGTGATTACTGAGAAATTCAGTC
This sequence comes from Pachycephala philippinensis, assembly GCA_013397055.1. Taxonomy (NCBI): domain Eukaryota; kingdom Metazoa; phylum Chordata; class Aves; order Passeriformes; genus Pachycephala; species Pachycephala philippinensis. The sequence goes on from VWZT01016183.1 coordinate 943,906, forward strand.
AGTTCAGGCAAGAGACATCGCTCATGGGGACTACAGGCTAAGGGAGCACAGAAGAATCTTAGGTCTTCAGTGGAAATCAAAACTAGACAGTTCTAGATGGTCAAAGTATAGCGAGTAATCCACAAAGCTTGCTTGTTAGCAGGCTGGAGGCATACCTGGTTTGGAAGCTGAATGCAGGACTAACGTACTGGTGGCCTATGTATCCAAACCACTGAAAATCACTTTGATTTTATCTGTCATTTAATGTGCCTAGCAATTGCCACATCAGCCAGAAATTCCTCTGACTTATTTGGAGACTGGATTTTGATTTTGTTCACTGAACCAAGCAGTGCAAGTTTATGCCAAGAGATTAATTTAGCTGATGATGTGCCACCAAAGCAGATCCTTACTTGAGTTTTACCACTTATAAGGAAGGTGCCACATAATGGTTTATGTGCACAGTTTAGACAGAATTAACACAGCAAACCCCATGACCCAGAAACCCCACACGACCCAGCTGGGCACCCAGGATGATGTTTTCTGGCAGAAGCACATTTTGACTCAGGTCCAGCTTTCCTGCTACACGTGCCTAGAAGCAATTTGGGGATTAGGAGACTCAACCCAGTAAGTTAGGGCCTGGAGAAGTCCAGGACGTGCTATGGCTGCACGCTGTCACACATTATGCATCTTTGGGACAATACCACCCAGGGAAGTCAGGACTCCCCTTTTCCAGCTGAGTGTTTCAACCACTTTACGCCCCATGATCCCTCCATTCCCAGATCAGGCTCCAGGGAGTGTGGTGAAGGGCTTTGAAGGTCATCTGGAGGTAGACTTTCATCTAGTAAGTAGTGCATCTTCCTTGAGACTGAATCTCTGGATGTGAAACTCATGCTGGAGAGATGCTTGGATCTGGGCTTCCCATTTTCTTATGCTGCTGCTTTAACCACTGGAATGTCAGTGAAACAGTGTGCTTAGCTGTGTCCTTTGGTCTTCTTTTCAAAGAGAGGTATGCCCCCTTTGTCTGACCTAAATACCCAAGAGGGCACATAGGTGGCACTCAAGCTGTGAGTTCTGCTTCCACTGTGAAGTCTAATCAGAGCAAGATCCGAAAGTTCTCTTTGACATTTTCCTTTGGCTAGCATAAGGTTTGGTTCCCAATGCAGCCTCTGGGTGTTAAGAAGTGGCTCTTTGATGCTGGCTTCTCCCCATTTCCCCTGTGTGGAGCTTTGGCACCCAGTGCAGCACAGTGAGATCCATTTTGGGAGCTGGTTGCCAAACTCTGCACCCAGCTGTGCAGCGCATCCCTGTACCCAAGTCTTTTAGAAGAAAGTTTAGATTTTAATGTCATTACATTTATTAAGTTTATTGTTATCCCACGAGATTAACTGAAGCCAGCTGCTTCTCTCTAGCAAGAGGTGGTAAATGTTATTTCAGAGGAGACAGGAACGTTTGTCCTATCTTTCAATTTTTTCAGAGAAAGAATGTTTGCCTGGAAAATACATCCAGTTTTTTTGTTAATGCCAGGATGGTCTAAAAAGACAGAAGATAATTCTCCTCTAATCTAATCTATTTAGAGTATTTCTGAAGAGCCCATTACTGGTGTCTGAGTGACAAAGGAAGGTCTGGATTGCACCTGCCAGGTATGTGCCTGGGGAAAAGACATGTGCAGTACATAAGGGTAAAGGCATGTGTGTCCTCATGCTCTCACGCAGGATTTATCCTCTATCCAGCATTTTCTGGTGAGACGTATGATAATTCCCACTAGACAGCAGGTCGGATTTCTGAAAGAATATCAGTAACTATGGCCTTGTCTATATGTGAGCAAGAAAAATACATGAGGATTTAAACTGAGTAGCCTGCTCTACAGTCTTCAGGATGCTGGCATTGATACGTGGAAAATTGCACACATATGAGCAGTTATTTAACTGAATTTGCTTGTATAGATTTAAAATATAGCTAATGTAATGCCTGTACCAAATTCTGGGAATTTCTTCTAAGAGTGAGAAGTATACTATAGGGTAGAGCAGCCAAAATGAGCAGCTTCTATCCAAATCTTGAAGATCGCCTCTACCTGTAATTGGCAACTTTTCTCATACTCAACCTGGTGCAGACACAAGCATGATGCACAGATTTCAGCATTAGCAGTAGCAGATAATTTCCTTCCAGAAAGAAAATGGGACAAATAAGCATTCTGTTCTGTTCCTGTCAGCAGGAACATTTCTATCTGTTCCTGCTGCAGTTGCTCACTCCTTGGGGCCACTGACACCAAACAACACCGAGCAAACAGTACGAGATTTCACACCTAAGGCTTCAGCTGTGCCTTTGCAACACTTCTGGGCTCTCTTAGAGAAGTCACTGGCTGGCCCAGCATTCGGCTTCCTGTCTCTGTCTTTTACATGAGCTGCATTGACCAGAAAGGACTAGGACCAAGCCTAGGACTAGGTTGTGCTGGTCAGATATGGCTGTAGGATGATGCGGTGTACAGGAATGTGACAGTGGGAAACGAGGGTTGCTTGAGGCCAGGCCACCACATAACTGGCTCTGAGAGGCTGGCAAGCTGCCCTCCTTAAGGGAGATGCTGACAGCTTCTCAGAGCAAATGAACTGAGCTCCTCCTGCTGTCCCTGACCATGCAGGAGTGGCATGGTTGCAGAAAGGGGTTTATTCAGGGGAATGAGAAAGAGAAAAGGCTCCCCACGCCCTTCAGGATGCTGGCAAGCATCACTCGTCTGACAACCAGAGAAAACGGGGGAGTTCAGGGGACTTCAGGTTTCACACCTCATCTCTATTCCCTTCAGGCTCAAGACAGGGAAGGGAGGATGGCTGCCTGCAGGAGGTTGGTCACTTCTCATGTCCCTCGGCTATTTGGTTCCAGCAAAAATGAGTTTCCTGAGGATGATGGGAGCTCAGTGGAGGATCTTGCCCGTTGCTGCTGTGCTGCAGTGGGGCCCCTGCCTCCCACCCCCAGTATTGTGTATTTCCACATCAGTGAGAAGCGGGTAGGGAGCTGGGCAGCAGCAGAGCTTTGTGTTTTCAGAGGGCTTCTTAGTTGCAGCAATCTCTTTTTGCTGGTTGTGTCTGGCCTCTCCCAGTGCGAAGAAAAATAGGGAATCTGGCTGTTAGCATGTATCCTCCCTAGACCCCAGCCTGCATTCAGGGATGCGGGTTATTTCTGGAACTGGGTACAGTGCAACATGTATACATTAGCAAAATCAAGTCCTTATGCTGTTCAGGAAAATTTGGCTCTGAACTGAATAGCTAAAAAAGCTATCTGTCTGAGCTGCTTAGAATACTGCACAGCTTCTGCCAGCTGAATAAAACCAATAGCATTTCTATGAACAGAAAGCTTTTGACAACAACCTTTGAATTATGAGTGGCAAGAACCATTCTCTTCATTTTTAACTTCTAACCCATGATGTATAGGATAGCCCTCATTTGAGGATAAGAGGTTACTATCTTATTGACTTGGCTTTAAATTGCATTTCATTGTATTAAAGAGCATCTGTCTTTTTTTTTTTTTTTTTGTATGGAGCGAGATATACTGTAATGTATGAAGTATTTGACTTTCATGTAGCTGTAAGGCTAAACTTTGGAAAACATTCATCCTCAAAGCTAGGATGGTATTTAGTGAAAACATCCCAGAAAATTATGATTTTACAATTACCTTATTGGTAGTGTGATTTTAATGTAGTTTTGCTGATAGCTACCTTTGTACTTAAGGACTGTAAATTAATTAGATATACTGCTTCATCTACTCAGGAGGCAGGAGAAGAGCTGAGCTAATAGCTATGGGAGTGCTGTACCAATTTGAGACTGAGGCTAAAATGACATGATAGAGGGAGAGGTTAGTCCTCTCCCAAGGTTGTCACTCCTGGTCACATTTTAATGTGAATTTATTGGACTGAAAGAGGTTAAAGAGGTAATTCTGAAAAGAAGAGAGAAATTTCTAACATAAAATGGAACTCATCAATAGTCCTGGTGTCTGTGGGGAGTTGTCAGATTCCATAATATTAACCATGTAATTAACAGGATATATAAAGTGATGTGCTTTCAAATAATTTATATTTCAGATGCCTTTCAATGTGCTAATAATACCTCTCTTTTTTTCCTCCAGTCTCTTGAAATCACTGCATTCCTTTTTTTTTCCCTCTCATCTGTATAAAAACCCTTCGCATCTATCAGAGAGTTCTAACTAGTGCTTGTTCCCAAGGGTGACTTAATGGACAAAGTATAGATAAATCCACATGACAAATCCACTTTACAATATGGCACAGCTGGCATTCTCTGCTCAAGTTCAGCTCACAAATAAACTTGCAGGGGAACTGCATCGATGCAGAGTGCAGGGCAGTGCATATTGCCTCACTCTGTCCTGGAAATGACCTCTCATACGAATGGTCATTACGCAATATGAACACACCAAGTTTTGCATCTCTCTTTCAGATGAGTTGGGGTGCGAGGGGCCGTTTGCAGAGTACTTTGCAAGAGGTTGTGTGCTTTTGTTGGCATTTTTATTGCTCTTCAAAACCTCCTTTTTCTGTTTTTAGTGATTGGGCTTTGAATAACAAAAGAATATTGACTGACAATTGCTAGAAGTCAGTAGTTGTTATTATTATTATTATTATTATTAGTCATCTATATAGGAAAAAAAAAAGCTTCCGTGAGCAGTGGAATTACCAAAACTACACCATGGTTTTGTGTCTTGTAATGCAGGAGCCCCACTGCATAAACTCTGCCAGCGATGGCCTCTTCCCTTGTGCTCCTCTCCGGTGACATGGAGAGGAAACAGAAATGGGGCAGTTTCAGAGCTGTACTTGACTCAGCAGGGCTCGTGTGCTGATGGACAACTGGCTGCCATCAGCTGGCATAGATGAGGACCAACTTATTAGCACTGCGTAGCCTGCTGCTGATTTCAGTTGGACTTTTTGGAAACGTCTGTCACATTTGGCTGAAATCGGTTAGCAGGTTCAAAATAACAGCCATGGAAGAGGGAATATAGGGCAGGGAGACACACCACAGTCTTAATGCTTTGCTTTCCAAGGAAGCCTTGTTGACCATGCAGTACATGTCAATTTGTGAAACAAACGTGGGTTTGGGGAAAAAAAAAAAGTCTTTCTTGTTTCAAAACCTTACGTAATTGTTAGATGGAGGAAAAAAGTGCAGGTTGAATATCTGGCACAGAGCCCAAAAGACATACTTGCAGGAAATTTCCTTATGGAGTAATTTAGGTCTTCCAGAAAAGATGGTGTGGGAGGCAGCTGTCACTGTCCCTGTGCTGAACCTGGTGCAGCATCTTGAACAAGAGGAATCCTGATCTCTGGTATTTATGGCTAAAATGATAAAAAACTACGGAATGTTGAAGGGAAAAGGAGGGTGCAGCCTGGACCTTAAGTCTGACACAGGCCACCTTTCCCAATGTGTATGGAGCAGCTCATTGAGCCGAGCCACGCTGAAGTTTGTACCCTCAAACACTGCATGTCTGAGTGTAACATCCTGGGCTTATGGCATGACTGGGTTGCTGGGTAGTCTAATGATTATCTTTTGCTGTGACTGAAAATGAAAATGCCTGGTCTAGTGACAGGACATGGGCCTGAACATAGACCCATGTGAGAACATATGCCTGTATAGGGTAGCTGAAGGGGGTGTCAACTAGTTTTCCCTGCTATGTATAAGCAACATATGGGAAAAATTCCATTTCCATGCTCACTTATACTAGAAACATTTTTCTCTTATATCCATAATACATATAACTGATCAACATAATGTAATGGCATTCTAGATGTATTCTAGTGACTGTGTGTGTTTCTATGAAATGTTGTCAAAGAGCAATATTGTATACTAACATTTACAGCTTATCAGAAATTGAAGCATTTTCTTCTCCTATGCCCTGGCCACACTACTGTTAATGTTCACTCATACAACCACTTCCAGCAACTGAACAATAAAACATTTTCAGTCACCCTGCAAGTTCATTTTATAGTAATTTAAAACTGCCCATTACAACCAATAACTTTGGTGCTGGAAACCAGTACAGCAGTAATAAAGTCCTTGCATGTAACTGCTTATGGAAAGCATTGGTTTTATCACCGCCATGAACATGCAAGTGACCCAAGGCATAAAATTACTGCTCAAAAAAAAAGAGACCTTATCTCCAGAAAATGCTCAGATATCTACTTATGACAATTACAACAATGATGATTTCACATCTGTTAGGCAGACAGTTTTAATCTGTAAAAGGTTAAGTATTTGACAGTTACTTGTTCTTACATACAGATTAGCTGCTTGAAGTTTTAACCTTTAGATGTACTTAAGCAACTACTCTTTAAAATTTGTTGTATAAAACCACCCAAATAAAAATTGTCCCATCACTTGTAACTCAGAAATACAGAATGTTCCCTAGGTTCAGGATATTTTCACCTTCCTTCTTACCAAATTGCTTAGCTGGCTTTGCTTCTTCCTTTGTGCCTGAAAATATTTACAAGCAATGCTGCTTTAATTTCAACAGGCACCGCTTCATAATTAAAGGATAAAAGGAGGATTCTGTGATTAAATGTGTGGAATCAGTTATTTTGACTCAGTAAAGAAGGCTGCTGAAGAACATGATTATTCCTTCATGTTGAATTATCCTGAAAAGCTGGGTAGGGGGAAAGAGGGAATGAATCTTCATGTGGCCTTTGCACTTACCTCAGAGTGGAGGCAGGGGAATTATTTATGTAGTAGCAGACAGATCTCCAGATTTCTGTAGGCTTTTATTGATATTTCCTAAGCATCATAAAACATGGGATGTTTTAAACCTCTTGCATGGAGATGAATTAAATTTAAAATTATCATATGGAACTCAGATTTTCTTTTTCTTTTCATTTACACAGCTACAGTGAGTCAGTGTAAGGGAAGGGCTTTCTCATTCACAGTAACAATGCTGCCCGGTTCTCATTTTTCCTTGAATAGGTGTATCAGACTATCTGTGTTCCTTTCATGTTTCTCACAGTGATAAACTTCTTGTTTTCCTCAGAATTTGGATCCCCGTATGGGATCCAGATGGCCTTGATGGCATTGCAGGGACAGTTTTCATGGAAAAGAACCACCTTCCTAAACAAGGTTTGCAACACTGGGCATAACTGTATCATCATTCTTGTATCAGTCACATAAATGCTCTCTATCCGTGATTTTGGGGGGTGTGGAAGGAGGTGACTGGGCCTCCTTGCCGGGCGTGCTTGACTTGCCATGTGTTCCTGGCTGGTGTGCTGTGCCCAGGGTCACCTCTGGGGCGGGCGTGTGCCAAGGCTGTGCTCGCCGCAGGGAGGGCAGTTCCCAGAGTGTTGGGTGAGCATTCCATATGGGCAGCAGCCACGGTGGGCACGCCACTCACGGAGTGGAAGGAAGCCCCAGCACACACACTGGGCAGCAGATGTGTTGTTCTGCAGACCTGCTCCTCTCCTCTCCTGCCACCTACACGCTCCTGAAGACCTTGTTTTGGTCATCAGCACTTGTGGAGACTGGCCCTTGCCTGTGCAAAACCATCATAGCGATACACACTGGAGGAACTGGAGGAAGCTGGGTTTTTTATGCTTGCGGTGGCATTAACCATTGTGTTTTTACGCCCCACTTACCTTGCATCATTGTAAATGGGACTGCAGTAGCTCTGCCAGCCCTGTAATACTGTAGACCATTTCAAACCCATTAAAGACTAATGCATATCTAGTGACAGAAAGTGTGCTGTGTGCCAATTAGAATATTTAAACTGTGCAATAAAAAGGAGTTAATAAAATCACCTTAGAAGCTGAAAATATGATCGAAGGTAATGTGCTGGTTTTTCTTCAGGTGTTTGAACAATAAGGTTGTTTTTAAAAGAAAATTGATCTGTCATTTTTTAAAGGCAAAGGAACACGCAGAAATATGTCTTCTTTCCCTATTTTCTCAATATATTTTAATGTATATTTAGTAACCTAGAGTTTTTGCCCCTTCACATTGTAATGAACTCTTTCAAAACTGATAGCTCGTAGATTCATGTGCTTAACCATAGGTTTCATTCCATGTGTAGAGCAAGAACTTCACTGAAGATACAGAATGCCAGTGGCATGAATATTTAATAATTGCACTTTTAAAGTTTTTTCATCCTTCCTTGTCTCTCTGGGATTGCCAAGCCCATCTGTCTGGCCTCTAAACCTGTTTACACGTATCTAAATTTAAAAATAAAAAAACCCCTTAGTTGCAATTTCAGATTTTTGCAATGGAAGTGGGGAATGCTCACCTTATTTGTGAACTGCAAAATAAATAGAACAGTTGGGATTTTTTTTCCTTTTGTGTTTCTGGTGATGTGCAGTATATTATATTTCAGTTCACTTAGTGGGGAGCTACAGGCCAGACACAGTGGTATAAATTGGTAGAGCTACATTGACTTCCATGGAATTAGACCAGTTGGCTGATGGTAGCTATGGCTGTGGACAGCAGAAATCATGAAATTCATACATTAGCTATAGCTGTCATGTGTGGAAGCTATTATTTAGGTTAATTGAATTAATTAAAATAAATATTTATGTTTAAAGCAAAACAGTTTATGTTCTAATAAGATAACAGACACATTTTACGCATCCTTTTCTTTGCTGGATTTTCTTCCCTACAGATAATGATCTTTCAATCTCTGTTCCATAAATATGCATGTCATGTTCAGGTTTCTATTTAATGCATGCATGAGTAAGTACCACTGAATTTGATTAACTTCATTAACGATAAATAATGAAGAACGCTATTTTAACTATTTTAGGACAAACAGTCACCTGGATAATGTTTCTTGCTTGAGTAACCTTCTTCATCCTAATGGGATTGCACACAAGGGTAAAGTTACTCAGATATGTATGTGTAGGTTCAGTCTTTTATTATGTAGCAACCTTTAGAGCTTTTACTATCTGGCAAGCAATCATTTATATCCTTTTTAAAAAATATTTATGGCTTCCTTGACTAATTGCTTCTTACATGACTTAGAGCCTTTTGCATTGGTATCATTTGTTAAAACACATCCAGAAGCAGGCAGAGCAGAATCATTTTTCAACTTTTTAGTGTCATTTTTATAGACAAATAACACTTGTAAATGATGGATAATAGCCAGCAGAATGCTGCGTTGTATAAAATGAGCATGAGTTATATTTGCTGGGAGATAGAAGGTTAACTTGGCTATGAACTAATTGAGGAGCCTCATGGAAAATGCAAAGTGGTGCGTGCACACTATAAACAAGACTTGAACTAGCTAAAAGGAGGATTTAGGTTAATTCAGTATTTCATTTATTATTTTGCACACTACCTGGTGTTTTCTTTAAAAAAATAAACCTCAAAAGCCATATTGAATCCTAATGAGCTTGTAAAAAGTCCAGAAGGAGAGACAGAGACAGCATGTTTAAAAAGATAAGACGTTAACCTGTCAAGAGTATTGGGGGTGGATCCTGTGCTCCTTCACGTCTGGTGCAGGCATGGTCACTTCCATTTGCAGTTTTGACTTGAACATTTGTTTCTTGTCTCATAAAATACTGCTTACTTGGCCGGTATTTGAAAAAGTCATTACATTTTTTTGTGTTCTGCAGTTCATAGTTTACACTTATGCTGTATTTTATGGCAGAATTCAAAATAACTGCCTTTTCTTTACCCAAGAAATATATGCAGTTGCATATTACAAACGTGTGCAACTGAATAACTTTTTTATAGGAGAGTACTTGACAGATGCCAGTTAACGTCAAGGGATACAAATGCTCAATGCCAAGCGATGGCAGGATATACAAATCAACCTGGTACCAATTTTTTTTCTGCATAAACAGCACAAGGCTGTGACCTAAATGGACCCTGTGCAAATGTTTAACTTCATGCACGGGAGGAGTTGCAGGGATTTAAATGGAATTATTCAAGTATTTTAAATGTGTGTGTTTATGTGCTTACAAAATGGGGGCTACATGAAGTAAACGCAGAGTTTGAGCTTTCAGGTTCTATAGAGCCCTGTGTAAATGTTCTTTCTCGCCCTAAAATTCCAAATTGGATCGCTTTCTTTCTTGTTAGAGGGGCTGGATCCAATTTGTCAGTGCTTCCTTACACTTTCGGGGATATTGCTGCAGAGCAGATGTAGTCAACCTTTGGTCTGTTCAGTGATTAGATACTCCTCAGTTCCTTTTGGGGTTTTTTTTGCACCTTATTACTGGCAGGCTGCTTGCCTGCCTCATTGCATTGGCTTCTTTGGGTATGAGAACTGAGAAAGCTGCAGACCATCTAAACTGTTCTGGTGGTCTGCCTCAGGGGTGGTCAGCATCTCCTCCCTGATACGATCAAACACGCCTCCAGCACGGCCAAAACAAAGGCATTGTTCTTGCTGGGCACCCTGTGCCAGCTCCTGTGCAGCTCAGTTTTCTTGTACTGGGGCACAGATAGGTGCAGCTCATCGTGTGATGGGGTCAGCCCTGTGCCCACTCTGCGTGGTGGGAGAGAAGCTGGGAGAGTCCTCCTGTTCCCACCCTGGCTGCAGGGCAGGCACCACTTCTATAAACTCAGTCATCACAAGCCTTTCCTCAGGGACTCCAAGTGCTCTCTGAAGCCCAGCTCAAAAAGGGAGTTTGGGATGACCTTTTTAATTTGTGTTCCCAGAGATTTTTCCAGTACTTTAGTAGGGCTAGTTTGCCCTTGTAGGTCATTGTAAATACTTAACATTGTATTTACTCATCCTGTCTTTAATTTTTGCAATGGTTTCAATTTGACTTTTAAATAAATATTTAGGGTGGGGATAGAAATTAAACAGTTGAACTCTTGCCAGCATCCCTTTTTTGTCCTTTTTTCAAAGGCACTCATGAGACTCAGATGTAAAACTCTGGATAATATCCTTCCAGTTATGGCATCTGGCTTCTTGGCAGTCTCTTTGAGAAGTTGGCAGGCTTGGTGTTGCCTTTAAATCCAAAACTAGCTCTCTTGTAATTTTTTTAAGATGCTTTCTCCTTCTGCTTGTCATTTTTGCTTGCTTTACCTTTGATTCAGATGAATTCTTCCTTTATTAATCATTTGATTCTACCATGCTTGCCCAGTTTTCCATCTAGCCAGAATCTCATGGTAAAAAGAGATTTATTAATGGTTTTAAGATGCGTACATATATCTGTTATATCTGTTTTAAAGTGACCTCCAACTGTGTGCAAGAATCAGGTTTTGTTTTAGGGGAGGGGGTTGAGTGAATCAGGAATAAAGGTAATCTTAACTCTACTGGACTGGGTAACCTGAATGCTGTGTTTCAGTAGCTTCTTTATCACTACAATAACACTCAGATCCATGTTTCTGAGGTGTTAGCTCTTTAGAAGGTAATTTAGCAGCTTTAGTAAAAAAAAGAGTTTGTGTAGGGAATATTTGAATACAGCCACTTTTCAGATATTCTCCCCTCTGCCTCTTTTTCCTTGCAATTTCCTTTGGTTTTTGGGATCCATATGAAACCCGAGTATATCCTTCAGTCTCTTGTAACTTCCAGTTTGCTGTATTTTTTCCCCCGTGTTGTAGATAACGTGGAGCTGCCCATGTGTGAGTAGGTGTCTGTGTGTGAGCGTGTGTAGGAAGCAGCATTGCCTCAAGGTAGCTGGCAAGCCTGCAGAGGGGAGCATGCCTGGGCACACACACTGCCGTGCAGCTCCCTGCATTGCAAATAGTCAAGAAATTGCTTTCTTTGTTTTAGTTTGTATTACAGTGCTGCTCCGTGATACTCCTAGTGGGTCTTGGGGAGGTGAATCCTCCATGGCACAGTTTCACCCCAGTTTCAGAGAGAAGGGCACTGAGTCTGTGATACTTCCTTTCTCTCCCAGGGAGAAATATTCCGTGCTGAGGTCAGTACTAATTGAAGCCTTTTGCACAACAGCGGCAGGAGCGGGCACCAGACAGGCTCCCCGGGAAGCAGCCTTGCCTTTTAGATAGTGTCAGATCACAGGCACGGCTTAATGGAGTTGTTGCTTATCCATCAGCCCTGAAGTGAGGATAGATGCATTTTCCCTTTGCTCTCTGTGTCTGGGACATTGGGTTAAAGTAGTGTTACTTTCTACTAGGAGTAATAAAGAACATATGACTTGTGTTGTGTGCTGTCTCTCTGTTTGCACTGGTGGGTTTCCACTGGATGCAGTATCTTTGGATCATCCCCTTATTCTTTTGGAAAAGGCTGTCATGCCTCAATCTTTGTTTGAGGGGCAAGAGGAGAAGGACAAGAAGAGTGCAAATGTTGTGTTCCGTACCCAGCTGGTTCCCAGCTGCACCAGCAAGGCAGGTGCCCCCCTGGCTGGCCAGGCAGAGCTGAGGCTGATGTGCTCCTTCACACTCAGAGAGCTTATTACCTGCTGGATGTGGGCTAAAAGTGATCAAAAAGCTCTGAGGTGGGTCAGCATTGCAAGCATTGAAGAAAATACCGGGCTTCTCCATGGGGGTTTTTGTGTCAAAATAGGCTGTGATGGGGTGAAAAAAATTAGATCAAGGTGAATAGTTGGTCGGAAAAGCATATATCATTTCTTTTAGTCAATTGTTGCAGATAAAAAATCCCCTCTTGGGGGTTGGAGAATGCATATTGAACAAGCCTAAAAAGAGCCAGCCCATGGTTACAAGAAGATATATGTCAGTGGGAAAATATTAGAGTGAATCAATCTATTTCTTCTTATAAACTCATATTCTTCTGAAGTCTGCTTAATGTAACAACTACAGGCCTCTTTTAAAAAGGCACACACCTGCTTTGCATGTATATATCCTACCCCTTTAGAACTCAGATTCATTACAGCTGTATGTACCATACAAGTACATGTATTTCTGCCTTCAACAGAGTAACACTACCACCTTCATTTCAGTTTTACTTGCTCGTGCCTCTTCCCTGCTGTTGCAATAGCGTACCGTGGTTGTCTTTTCTTGACAGAGTCCCAGTGAAGGTAACTAGGTCCATCTCATCAGTTTCTTCTTCAGAAAAAACCCCGGCATCTATAGTAATCCAAATTTTATGGAAGTGGAGGTAAACAAAACCACGACACTAGAGAAGAGGCCAGAAGTTGCTTGTGTACTGGCTTGATTGTGTTAACAAACATGGATTTCTCCATTTTCATCACTAAATTTATAATAAAAACACCGATCAGAAATTTTTACTAATTACATTCATTTTCAATTCCCTTTTTTTTTTTTAATTAGTTGTGAAGCAGACTAGTTTTGTTATCTTACACTTCATTATTAAAGATAATCAGCTGTTAGAAATTTCCAGTGCACTTTGTATAACCTCCTGTCCCCGTGCCCCCTATGTAAATAAAAGAGAAGATGCTATTAGTGTAAGGTCAGAGATGGGGTCCATTAAGTCAGCCTCTGCTACCAGTGACCACACGGGGTGGATAAAGGTGACACCAGAGCAGAGGAGGCACTAAATACTTGAAGTAAGCTTGTGTACATTAAAGTGTGTTAAACCCCTGCATGAACATGCTTGGTCTATCCTCAAAGTGATCTCACATCAGTGCAGTTGATCCCTTTTCCTCTTGGCGGAAGGATAAGCTGCCATAATATATGTTCATCTGACTGGGAACTGACTTCATTCCCTCAGTTGATTTGCGTTGACTTTCCTGAGAACCCCTGTGAAGATGAATCTTCAATTGCGGCAGTATCTCTCTCCTCTTAACCTACAAAATAATTGCCTCAGCTGAGATATGTCTCTGTTAGCTTTTTTAAAATGCTGACTTTTTAATAGCAGCTTTTTCTGAATTACATCAGGCTTTCTATTTATACACTGTTTTCTTTTCTGTGTTGCAGTGGGTTAGCAGAAGGGAGGCCTGTGATCTTTGGCCACACAAGATAATGGCTTAATTCTTATTAGACATTTAGATTTTTATCTTTTTTTATGCATTGTATGTTAAAGAGAAATTTAACTAGGAACAAATTCCCTTTGTGAGGGAGGTATGAAACGAAGCCCAAGCAGTCCAAAGCACAATGATCTAGATTCCTGTATTTGATCATCGTAGGTAGCATTGCTGATAGGCACAGTCATTGCACATCATTCCACAGGCAGCCACTGCCCCTGTTTGGGGAGCTATAGCCCTGTCAAAGCCCCTTTGACAGCATCAGCTCCTCAGCTGCACCCTCTGAGTGCCATGCGGCTGCTGTGCCCATGGAGTGACAGTGGGATAACAGAAATGTTAACCTTGATGGCTGAATGAAGCAGAACACCTTGCGACATAGAATTCATTGAGGCTTCCCCCTCAGCTTGTACAATTTTATCTGCAGTTTTATTTTTCAGAGTACTGAATTTTGTTGTAAGTACTGAAATAACATTGTTTGAAAGCACCAGTATGTTGTACTACCTGCCAATATCATTTGCGTAGAACAGGAGTGGCAACTATCAATTAGAAACATAACTCTTTTTTTAATCCTCTCTTCAGGTTTAAAACATAGTGCTTGGAATGAGCTTCAGGGAAGTAATTTGTAAAGAATTTTTATGACTCCTGCTTTTTAATCTGTGTGAGTGGATAGATAATACAACTTTCACTGGAAAAGCTCAGAGTCATATTTGTAAAGGATAAAGACATGAACTTTTTGTTCCCAAGAAGTTTAAATTGCACTCGATTTGCAAATTTATAAAGCACTTTGTAATACCTAAGACTAGCTCCAGATATCAGTGGATGACTATTGGTAGTAGTTTCACAGTGTGCAGATAGCTGAATGAGCTGAGGGCTTATCTTCTATTGATTCCGAGTTTATGAATGCTAAAGATGGTTCACCATGTCAGTGGTTTAAGATCTTTGATTAAAAGAGTTGTGCTTGTTGTTTAAACAATGTCATTCTGGTAATCTGCAATTACTGAATACACATCAGCAAAAACTGGAGAAAGCAGTGAGGTCACATAGAAAGTGATATCCAGTCACCATACGTATGTATTAGTGTCACATATGAAATTTATGAGGCAAAGTAGTGCCGAAAGAATTTGCTGTCTTTCTAAGCAATACTCATTTGAGGAACTGCCTAAGATAAATGGGTTTGGCTAATTGAATCATACACTTTCATAGTGTGCTACATATAAAAGCAGACTAGGAAATAAATATAATTAAAATAAACATGCCCTTCTAATTAGTAATTGTTTCTGCTGTTTTAAGCAAATTTCAGTGGCACAAAGTAGCTGTTCCAGTGCAAACCTAATAATGAAGGCTGTAATAACAGGTGTAAATTAACACAATGGAAAACATTTACAGTGTAACATTCTAAATTTAAAATGACATTAACTAGCCTGATTTTTAAAAAGCTGTATAATTAACATTTATTCAACCCCTAACAAATTAGTGCAATACAAATATTAGATGATTTTATTTATAGCTTATAACATTTTTTCATTTTGTTTTTGTTAAGCAGTAAATGGAGCAAACGTGGTTCATTTTTTCCAAGAACATGTCATATAAGGGCACTGTCAAAGGAAAGGCAAAGAAAAAGAGAAAGCAAAGATATTTACCCAAAGGCATTTTTTTTGTAAGTGATGTGCAGGAATTGTTTGAATACTTAACAATATCACCCCAGTCAGTGTTCTTGGTTATGTATGCTCTGAAATAAAACATTGCAAATGGTTTGAGTTTGGAGAAATGCAAGTACAAACAGAGTAATATCTATTGTGCAATAAAATACTTTGATTCCCCCAAGTGCATCTTCAAAAAAACATAACATACTGCTAAGTGCTTAGCATTGATGTCTGTCTCTGCAAGAAAATATCACCAACAGTATTTTCTTTTTATGATGGACATAACAGAATGCCATGAATAGGTAAGCAAAAATATCCAAACTAGTTAAAAAAAGAAGGCTTTACTTTAATTTGTGACAAAACATGCCATATTTTCACATTATAGAAAATGTCTACTCAGATCCCAAAATAGAGTATAATATATCTGCACCATACAGACAACTTGTTCTCTTCTTTCTTGACTTTTTTGCTAAACTTGTAAGAGTAGAAAAATAGTTTTCTGGTGGGATTAGGGGCAGTTGTAATTTTTTTCAGCTTGCCTATCAATAGGAAATCATTGTTTAATTTACTTTGTTTTTATAATGTCTTCTTGGTATGTCATAAATTGCAACACATGGTAGGCGAATTCAAATATCATGACTTCTTATTCCCAAAGTGAATTTGTTAGGCAGTATTTACCTCACAGTTGCAAATCCTGAGAGAAAGTGAAAACATAGTCCTTATAGTGTACAGTCTACAGTGAACTTAAGCTCTGGGACTCAGCTTTTGAGGCAGTTAGCTTCTTGCCAGCCACAATTTACTACCACATTTCGTGGGTGTTCCTGAAGCCCACACTGATGAGAATCTTCCTGAGTTGGTTCTGAATGGCAGGTGCTTAGCGTTTGGCTCTACATGTGTACTGTTGGGCATATTTAATGGGTCAGGGGTTTGAGTTTGGTCACAAAATCATCTTGCTTGTCCCTTGCCTTTCCTGTTTTAAAATGGGATTCAGATCTTTCGTGCCCCAGAGGGTTTTAGGGATGAAAAGTAAATTTCTAATAGCAGATATAAACTGCCCTGAGTAGAACCCCTTCTGGAATTTTTAGTGTCAGAGATGATTTTAAGTTCTTCGTAACCAAGATATTTTAGAAAACCTCTTGGTTTTTGCATGTCACCTTTTGCATGCCTTGCGTGTCTCTGTAGCAGCTAAGCATGGTTGGTTCGGAGGTGGTGGAAAAGACGTTCCTGCTCTCACATCTTACAGATCAGTTTCTGAGTTCAGTGACTGAAAAAAGAAAAAATGTCTCTGTCCTTGTCCCTGTCTTAGTATTAAAGAAAAAAAGCACAAATTATTCCAAATAAAAATTATTGCAAATGCTGGGCTGCGTAGAACCTTTATTTCACCCCCTGGCTCTGAGTCAGGAGAAGTGCACCTAGGCCAGCCTGACAGGTGAGAGTCTAAATTTTTTAGCATCTATGAGTCCCTTAAGATTGTGGAGTAACCACATAGGGACTTCTATAGGTCCCTACTCCAGAAATAATCTTTTTACTGTATGTTCCTCCAAGAAAAGTGTCTTCATTGTTGGGGAGAACAAGCCTTACTTTGGTAAGTGAGAACAGGCAGGTATTTATGAAGGAGGAGCATCCCTGTAATAATGTAAGGGGGCAGTTTTGCTCATCTGGAAGGAAGATAGGGGTGTTGTGTTGTTCAGTGGATAAAGATCTCCCATTCTTGTTTATTTTGTGTATTAAACCTGTCTAAGAAGGAACAATCTTAACAATAACTGTCTTCTGGTGAGGACAGGGTTGTGAGGAGAACTGAGATAAGAAGCCAAGGAGGCTGTGGAGTTGATAGTCAACCTCTTCCAGCCCTTCCTTTTAAAGTTAGATAGCATTTCTGAAATCATATCTAAATCTCCTCTTCTGCAAATTAAGTTGCATGACTTAACAGACAGAGAACACAATTCATCACTGTCTGCTCTGCAACAAGTTTTTATAGGTGGGTAGATCATTATCATGTGTCTCCCAGTCTTCCCTTTTCTAAACCAGACAAGCTCAATTTGTCCTTTTTCATACCTCACTCCTTTATCCATCTGTCTCCTCTTTTCTGGGCTACGTCACGTCTTTCCTACAGCAGAGGTCCTCAGGCCAGTGTGTGATTTTCTCAGTGCCCAACTGCGGGTCAGTCTCGGGTGAATCACAGAATCACAGAATGGGTGAGGTTGGAAGGGGCCACAGTGGGTCATCTGGTCTGGTCTCCCTGCTCAAGCAAGGTCACCCCAGGGCACATTGTACATGAATTTTGTTATCGTAGCTTTAAATGATACTACCTTCAGGTTGATATTTAGGTCTTAGCAACTATTAAATTCTTTTTAATTTAGTGGAACACATTAGGAACAGCAAAATGTTCTCTTGAACCATGTAAAAAACTCAGAAATCTTTACTGAGTTACTAAGATACTGTCTTGGTTCACAGCAAGATAGAACCATGGGTATTACTGTTACCTCACAGTTTTTTCAAGAAACAACCCCAAATATAAACCTGAACAAATTCACTGAGCTTATTTTCTTTCACTTGTATTAGAAAACCACCCAAAGCAAAAAGTTTTTGCTTTCCATAACCTAGAAGGAAGTAATTCTCTGCCGTTCTGTTTGTCACTGAGAAACTCTGCCGGCCTTGCTGCTTAGGAAATACTAAGGAAGGCTAAATGTAGTAGCACTTTTCTGCTTAACATGGCACGTTAGCAATGAAATATTCTCTTGTTAATAACAGCTTCTGTTTATTTTTTGCATTGGGATATTCCAGTTACCAAGTGTGAATTGGTTTGTTTGTTTTCAAATAAAAATCAAGTTCACCAGTGATGGTCTAGTTTTGTGCTCTCTCTCGCCCTCACCTCTGTCATTTTTTCGTCACTGTGGGCCCATCCATCAGGGTTAGGAAGGAACAGCAAGCAGGTCTCTCATCTTTCTGTTCAGTGCTGCTCCAGGTTTCTGCAAGCAAGTAACAATGTGGAGTACCACTGTTCATTTGTGTTACAGCCCACTCCAGGAACACCACCTCTCCGACGTGCAGACACGGGCTGGCTTTTAGTGGGGAAAAAATTGTTCTATTAGATCTACCAGAGTCACTCCACCAGTGTCTTTAAAATGATAAACACCTTCCATGAGGTTAAAATGTTATTTCTTGAAAAGAATTTGGATATCCGCTGTGGGGGTTTTGAATGTCATCACTTCTAAGACTAGAGAGCCTGAGAGCATGTGAGCAGCTAAATCCGAACTGCATGCTTAGCCTTCTTCTAAGCACTGGATTTTTAGCATGGTGAACATGAGTTTGAGTGAACTGAAACTTGTTGTGGATCAGGGCAGAGCTTGCCTTGTTTTCAGAGTCCTATCTGTTTCAGTCCTGTCCCATCCCCAGAGAATTGTGGGATCATGGGTTGATAATCTGCCAGTACAAAGAGGGAGGAGGGGTTCCTCCTGTATGTTTTTGGGTTTTTTTTTTTTTTAATGATTGCATATGTCCTATCTTAGGCATGAGGATTTTGTTGGCTTTTCTGAAGTGGAAAATCAGGAGAATTTCCTTCAGCCTTGTTTCTTGGTTTTCTTTAACTCGTTTTGGTTATATTCTATTATCCGAGTGAAACAGGACAAGAATTAAATTCTGTCCCTTTTTTTAATGCACCACCTGTCAGAGAATTATTTCAGTCCTTCTAAGCTGTTCCCGTGAAACCAGCTTCAGTGGGCTTACTGACAGGTCACACAAATTTGATATTCTTGAACACTGTAGTGATAGAAGGTCAAACTGAAGTCAGATGTTTTGAAACATTTAGAAAATTTGTAGAAAAAATGACCAAGAGATTTCTAAGCCTAACACAGTAAAGAGGGATCTTTACTATGGAAGATTCAAATAGAAATGTTATAGACATCTCTCAAATACATGTTTCTAGAATAATACATACGATTTAGATCCTCATGGTTTTGCAACTACATATAGAATTTAGATACCTCTTAACACTTTCAAAATGAAACACTGAATAATTTTACACCTTACACCGTACAGGTAAATAATATCTTTATAATTTACTGTGACACAAATATACATTTATGAACTCAGGCTTCAAATAGAGTATGCAGTAAAAATAAAACATTTCTCTCTTATAAGCTTTTGTTGTTCTTGCTAAAGGTAAAATTTGCTGAGAAACAGTAGTCAGGGCAAGGCAGCTGTTAGACAGTGAGGGAACCATGTATCCAACTTCATCAGGTCGCTGGCTTCTCTGCTTTGGCCTGAAACCAGGCTGATCCCCCCCAACAGACAGCATCTGCCTCTGGCACCGTCCCTGCACGGGCATCTCTGGAGTGGCTTCTGCATCTGTCACAACCATTGAAGCTTCTGGGTGATGTTTTGTCTTTTTTATGTCATTTCCTTCAGATTTTGAAATATTTAAATGCATTTTAACCTACTCGAAAGTGAGGCACTTGAACAGTCATGCCGTTTCTGCAAGTTAAAATATAGGAGGTTTTTTCGCACTTGTATTATGTTTAGGCTTTTGTATTTCTGACATATTAAGTTTTGGGTTGGATTTGTAGCATGGCCAAATCACCACCATTCTTCTTAAGCAGAAGCAGAATGTTAAGGGAGGCACAAACCAAAAATTGTGATTCATATGCTGGGGTTTTGTTTCTATGATGAGAGATAAAAATACCTCACTTCCCATTGCATGTCACCTAAGGGGGAAGCACATGGATGTTTCCCTGTGCTGCTCTGAAGGTGAACATGAGTTATGTGATACAGTCATCTTTGTAGTCTGAATTGGGACTAGCATGTGAAAGAAGCTTGCTTGAATTACACCAGTCACAGGGCATAAAAGTTCAAACTTTTTCATCATTTTAACATGTATGCATCTTTATTCATGTATGAATGTAAATTATTCTTTTATTCATGGATATGCTGGTTTTGACTAACTTCTCTTCCTAATTTTGATTGCATATCCCTTGGGGCTAACATGTCAAAATATAACAGAGTCGCAACAGAACAAACAGGATATAATGAATAAGATACTAAAAAAGTCACACGGTTTGTGTGCCAGGCAGTTTTCTTAGGCAGGTTCCAAGGATATATGATACTATTATTTGGTGAAGCATAAACCTCGGGTGCAGTTTACATGGTCCATTTTCACAAGAAAGAACTGGGAAGGAATTTGCATTTTTCTTAGTTTAAATGTGTACAATGTCATTTAGAGAAGTTGGTTAGCTTTGTGGCACAGTGCGGTATGTTTGGCTACTACCAGAGTGTTGTGAAAGGAGAGTGAAACATCCTCTATAAAAGCACTTTCTTTCACTGTTTGTATCTAAAAGTTATATATAAGCCACAACTTCCTTAGGTTCTTGAACCCAGATTTATTACAGTGGTCCTTTTAGTTCTGTGAAAGCAAGCTGCCTACACAGGTACTAGAGAGATAGATTTAGATATAAGTTTATATATATATATATATATATAGTTGTATATAAATATAGATAACTCATTCCATTTTCTGTTGAAATTTTTTCAGCTGAGCAGAATGAAGATGGAAGTTCATAATTCCCCATAATTAGATTTTATGCTTACAGACTCTGATACAAGCAAAGGATTGCTAAAAACAATCCCAGTTTTTTCTTATAGTGAGCTACATTTGTGTGTTCATATAAGCAAAAGTACAGATTTTAGTGGATTTATTATTTGGGCATTTACAGAGGTTGATTTCTTTTTAATCTCTATGATTCAAATAGGGTTTAACTTCTTTGATTGCTTTATCTGCATGTGCAGTTATTAACATCATCCAAAAATATCATCCAAATTTATTTTTGTCATGTAGATATGCTAGCACAGATCTGCTTAAAATTTAGTTCAGCCTTACCTGTATGTAGTGATGGTTTCTCTGCAATGTATAAAATGCTATAATAAGATCTCCATCTATCTATAAAATCTGAAGGAAAGATAAATTAAAACAAGGCATCTCAAAACATATCGATTCTATTTTTACAGAAAGCAAACTCAGTGCCTGTCCGCTGAAGATCCCAAGAAGTGATTTTCTGTGAATACATAAAATCTGATGACTTATGCACTGACTTGTTAATAACTTTTTTTTCACAATGGGGCTGTTGTGTGGTTTCCATAATGCTGTAAATCATGATTAAACACATAAAAAAGATTGTCGCTCAAGATCCATTTTAAGCCAAGTGAAACATAATGCAGTATAAAATTTACATCATTTTCTTGATTAACCCTGATGAACCTTCAGTCATTATCCATTGTGGTAAAAGTAAATTGGAAATGTTGCTTTGTTAATAAAACATGTATAGACATTTTCATGAGTCATAGATTTGATGGTTATTAACAGCTGACACATTCATAATGAAATACTGTGCTTTGGCTTTCTGTGGAAGTATAATACCGTGTAAGGCTGCAATCCTGTGTCCTGTACTTCAGGGCTGTATTTTGGTACCCTTTGGACATCAGATATTTTGAATGTTGATCTAAAACCAGAACGTAAATACAGGCAAGAGTTTCCAAGATCTGTCCGTTTAGGTGCTGAATCTGTGTGTCTTTCATTCATGTTTCACAGGGATTCTATGCACCAAAATAATTTAACAACTTAAAACTACTCGTCTTTGTCATCTATGGAAGCCTGTGAAGTGTTGCTCCTTTTGCTTGCATGCCAAGAATGTTTTCCAATATACATGCTGTTACCTCTGTACTGGTAAAGTGCTCTTGGATCTGGCTTAATGATTTAAACTAGGTTTGAAGTGGGAAGGAGATAAAACCAGGCTTGATAGAGATGAGCCTGGGGGTGGCATGCCAGTGTTGGTGTGAAATAGATAGCCTGAAGTGCACCTGCACCAGTGCAGCAGTATGGGGAGCAAACCAGAGGAGCTGGAAGCCATCGTGCATGAGGAAAAGCGTGACACAGTCGCTGTCACGGAAACGTGGTGGGATGACTCCCGTGACTGGAGTGCTGCAGTGGATGGCTAGAAGCACGTCCGAAGGGACAGGCAAGGAAGGAGAGGCAGTGGGGGGGCTCTGTACATTAGGGAATGTTTTGCCTGGAGGGAACTCAAGAATAGTGATGGTAAGGTTGAGTGTCTGTGGATGAGAAAAGGGGGGAAGGCTAACAAAGCAGCATCCTGGTGGGAGTCTGTGACAGACCACCCAACCAGGATGAAGAGGCAGATGAAAGCTTCTCTGAGTGAGTGGCTGACATGTCATGATCTCTAGCCCATATTCTTGTGGGAGACTTTAACCTGAAGGATGTCTGCTGGGAACTCAGCACAGCAGAGAGGAGGCAGTCCAGGAGGTTCCTGGAGTGTGTGGAAGCTAACTTCCTGACACAGCTGGTAAGCAAGCCCACCAGGGGCAGTGCCCCTCTGTTCACTGCTGATGTGCTGTTCATACACAGAGAAGGGCTGGTGGGAGATGTGCTCATCAGAGGCCATCTTGGGCATAGCAATCACAAAATTATATTGTTTTCAGTTCTTGGTGAAGTAAGAAAGGGGGTCAACCAAACCTCTGCCTTGGACTTTCTGAGGACAGACTTCAGCCTGTTCAGGACAATGTTTAGAGAGTCCCTTGGGAAACTGCCCTTAAAAACAAAGCAAGGCTGGGCATACATTAAGAAGAAAATCGTAAAGGCACAGAAGCAGGTCATTCCAATGTGCTGAAAGACAAGCTGGCAGGGAAGAAGACTGGCCTGGCTGAATAGGGAACTTCTGCTGGAGCTCAGGAAAAGAATGAGAGTATGACCTTTGGAAGAAGGGGCAGGCAACTCAGGAAGAATACAAGGATGTCTTTAGGTCATGTAGAGAGAAAATTAGAAAGGCGAAAGCTCAGCTAGAATTCAATCTGGCCACCACTGTGAAAGATAATAAAACATGTTTTTATAAATACATTAACAAAAAAAAAGAGGGCTGAGAAAAATCTTCATCCTTTACTGGATGTGGAGGAGAACATTGTAACCAAGGATGAGGAAAAGGCTGAGGTACTGTTCCCCAGGGCCCAGTTTTGGGGCCAGCCCAGTTTAGTATCTCAGTCTATGATCTGGATGAGAGAATTGAGTGCACCCTCAGTCAGTTGCAAATGACACCAAATTGGGAAGGAATGTTGAGGGAGAGCAGGAACTCTCTACGGAGGGATAGGGACAGGCTGGATCAATGGGCCAAGGCCAATTGTATGAGGTTCAGCAAGGCAAAGTGCCAGGTCCTGCACTTGTGTCACAGCAACCCCAGCCAACACTACAGGCTGGGGGCAGAGTGCCTGGAAAGCTGCCCATGGAAAAGGACCTGGGAGTGCTGGTTGACAGTGGCTGAACATGAGCCAGGGTGTGCCCAGGTGGCCAAGAGGGCCAATGGCATCCTGGCCTGTATCAGAAATACAGCAAGACCAGGGCAGTGACTGTGCCCCTCTACTGGGCACTGGTGGGGCCACACCTTGAGT